>VWZZ01004894.1:99605-149912 GCA_013399095.1 Psophia crepitans | reverse complement strand
TTTTTTTTTTTTTTTTTTTTTTTGTTATATATTAAATACCTTCTTACTGGGAGGAAAAAAAAAAAACAAAACACAACTGCTTTTATACAGCAAAGGACAGAGAAAGGTTTCATTTTTGAAGCTGTTTTAAATCCTGTCTGCAAAACTGTAGCAGAACTACTATGAGAAAATAAAAGTAAGAGGAGATTTTCAGGTAACAACTTTGATTTTACATTACAGATAGCTTCCCCCACCAACCTTAGCTACACATACTAATAATACCTTAACTAGTGTTGGGCCTCCAAGAATTGAAATGCTAAGATTGTTATTTTACTGTATTTTATATATATCTCAGATACAGTATGGGTCGGTAAGACTTGACTATATCAAATCAAATAATTTTAGCAATCTTTTATGCATAAACATCAGGGGTAAAAAGAGATACAGTCCTTGGCAAGGACCCTTTAGCAGTGGAAGCTTTTGAAAGAGCCTGAGGGCCTGGGCAGTTTCAGAAGCTGAAGAAGTCCAAAGCCAAGCTGAGAGGAGCGCTCACACCACTTCTTGCCCTTCCCTTAGTCTCTGTTCCATAGCTCCACTAGGAACAGCACAAATAGTCCTGGGAAACCTGTACAATAAAGTCAGCCCCTCTCTGACAGTCTCCCACTCAACCACCTCTTATTAAGGTAACATATTGGTTTAGTCACCATCCCTGGAGCTATTATAAAGATGTTTTGTGGCACTTGTTTCGTGGTGGACTTGACAACATTAGGTGTACAGCTGGACTCAATCTTAAGGGTCTTTTCCAACCTAAACAATTCTATGATTCCATTACAGAGAGCACAAACTGTGCTCCCACCCCTCTCTTCCACACCTAACTGATGGGGGAGCAATAGATGGGGACACATAACAAGTAAATAATTATATTAAGATCCATTAGAAAATTGCAGCAGATACCATTTATTGTATTTACACTGAAAGCAAATTCCTGTTTCAAGTAGTCATTTGCAGACTGGTCAAGGCTCGCTCAAGTGAGAGTAACGCATCTGAATATGTCTTTCCATATAATCTCAGAGCCCCAGCAGAAACTTTGGGAACAGTTGCTTTGGTTTGGCTGTTCTTTCACTGGTTGCTTTTGTTGTTATTAACAGACAGAAGTCATGCAAAATAGTAAAGAAAGAGGTGCACACATTTAATGGATATTTAAACTTCAAAGTTTCCCTCTTCTGGCTAACAAATTATTAAGAGACAAAAATCAGTAGAAGTAAGAAAGGACAGCAGAAGTTTAGATCACAAATTTAAATACACCCATGCATGAATACGGGATCTGAATGACAAGGAACCAAGACATTCCAAAACTCACACACACTCTCCTAATCCTACTGTGCTTCAAGATGAGACCTAACGGGGCCGAGGGGGGTAAACAAAAAAACTCAAACAAACAAAAAAAACCCTAGCGATCCAAGCCTCTACTGCCAAATGCTATATTAAACACATTCTTAATTAAGCTGCCATATCCCACATACTTGCCATAGATGTGGCAAAGTTACATTTCAGAATTACAGCTCTAGTTAAGGAATTGTTTAACAGATTCAGTAGCACAAAAGGTTAATACTTGGTTACACTTGGCAAAAGTTGCAAGTTTTCTTAACTGATCTAACGATCAGGATGAATCATGGTTTTTTTCCCTTCAATTATTCTTAACATAGTTGAGGCACTTTCCTGACCCTGACAAATAATTATTAGAGACTGAACAGTTTGACTTTTATGCAAGCAAGAGTTATCCACCCAGCCTCAAATCAAAAGTTACCAGGAAAACACTTCTTTTCACAGACTGATGAAGCCACCTATCTGGCCCTTCTCCTCAACTCACGTCAGAAAATAACCTGTATTTCCCTATCTCCATCTACAAGTCAGTATTTTCTTCCCTGTGACACAAAACACACCTGGGTTTGCCTTTAAATTCCAACGACTTCAAATATTTTTTTAAAAATACATTTTAAAATAGAATCCTTTCCCTGACAGAAGTCAGGGATTAAAGTAGAGACTCCGTTCAAAATAACTTCACCAACGTTACACTATGGCGCTTAATTGCAACTCAAGTCCAAAGTTTATTGCTTGAAAAATGCTTGTGGAGAAAGATCTCACTCAATCCGAGTTCCCAGACTTTGCTTTCTCTCTGTTTGACCGTTGCTTTGCTTTCTCCTTCCCCCTCACCTCCAAAATCCATCCAGGGAGGAAGCAATGTGCAACTCTGCCTCCCTCTGCCTATCTTACTCAACAGGCTGCTACAGAAAAAGGTCGAAAAGTACAGAGACAAGCAGTATGCATGACCAAATGTAAGAAGTGTGTGATCATGCCTTCTGTGAGAGCCAGAGTGGATTGAAGAATCCTAGAAGAAAGAAAACAACCAATATACTAAGACTGATATAAAATTGTTGGGTTTTTTTTTTATTTCTCTCAAATAGGAAATGACATTTCACTGTTTTTACTTCCTATGACACTGTAAACATCGATGAGATCAGCAAGGCCTCATTTAAAGTAAACAGCAGGTACTGTTTTACACCATACACAGCTAAGCTGTTAACTACTTGCCACATAACATAGAGGATAAAACACCATGTATTTGGGTTCAAAAATAAAAAGAATTCTTGGAATAAAGTGTCATGATAGTCTCCTACGTCTAGAAAACATCTAGTTCAGGAATATTTGAGCCACAGACACTTACAGACACTTGAGAAACTTCGGGTAAATGTTGCAATGGGCTTGCCTGTACTTATTTTTCTCCCTTGACAACTACTGTCGGCCATCTGCCTCCTGGCCAAATCTACCACAACCAATCTGATGTTTCAGCACAAGATTTTGCAGGAATGAAACCTACAGTTGTCCAGACACATCAGTTCAAGAAGTACTATAAGTATACTTCAAAAGTTTTTCATAAAAGCTTATTAACAGACTTTGCCATGAAATACTAGAGAGTAGAAGACTTTCCAGTTCATGGGAAAGAACCATCATGCAGTGCAATATTGACTGGAAAATGTCTACTCCATCTCTTCTCCTTTCTCACAGCAGAAGAAGTTAGAGTTAAATACTTTGTCAGGTATACGGAAAATAAGCCACAGAAAATTCTTTTAAAACCATTTTCTGCTCTGGCTCAATTTGCCATTTTAAAACTCTTCAAGGTTCACCATTGGAATAAGTTGAGAGGGGAATTTAAATTTTTAAAGCTCTCATCAAGAGTCAAGCAGCACCCAGTAACTGTCTTCTCTAAATGCTTAAAGAAACCACCACAAAAAAAAATGACAACTGTAAAATATCTCCTCGCAGAAATCAGCAACTACAGAAAGTCAGTCTTAACAGAAGTTTCTTGCCAAGTTCACAAAAAAAAAACACCGAAAACCACACATCACAAAAAACACCACACCACTCAGAGCTGACTGCTTGCCTCATTCACCTTCACAACAATGCTAAAAAAATCCATAACTCCTTCCTGCCTCTACATGTCTGCATCCAACTGTCCTTACTTTCCTCATTCCAAAGAGTTTAGAAAAATTCTGTTGTATTTGAATTCAAACACCAGAAGTGGAATAAACCAGTCTCGACTCCAGCAAAGGATGGGAGATTCCTGTACCTGAGTCCTTCAGTAATTAAAGGCAAAGAAATTATTAAAAAGCTGTATTTATGTCAATATTTATTGCAAATTCCTTTCTAAATTGATAGTACAGATTATTTTTTTCCCCCTCACATTTCTATTATCAGTAAATCCATTGACTCATGCAGAAACAGAGAACAACAGAATGTTGGAAAAGCAGCTGTTAAAATGGAAGCAAGTCACCTGAGAAAGACTTCAGGCATCAAAACATCACTGCAGCCCGCAAACTCAAAAGCATAATACACGCAGATAAGATGGAAATAAAAAAGATACAGATACGTACACACATATGCAGAGGTAGGGCTTCCATTTTTTCACCCTGCTTTTCTTTACAGTGCAAGTGCAGCAGATCCCGCTGACCTGGGGCACGTCAGTACCACCGCCTCTAACCGGGCTGGGAGTGAATTCAGCAGGCACAGGTCACTTGCCACCTGCGCAACGTACGCTCCGTGCTACTGCATCCAGAACTCATTAGTCTCCCTGCTTACGCTACGCAACTTTGTGGTTCTCTTCTAGAAACTGAAATCCCACAGAGGTCAGAGACACACGCAGGGTAAGTCTGCATCACTGTGGGGTGGGCGGTCACCCCAAATTCCAGATGTGGGGACAGATCGCTAGTCACTAAGGCAGGTGACCTTCTTTTCCAGTTAAAAGACACTACCAGCTGTGCCATACCATAACACTACACAAATATTAGGGTGGGGTGCTTGGGTTTTTGTTGGGTGTTTTTTTCCCTCCCTGAGCCACTGCTTCCCCCTGCCTTTTACCCTTCTGTCTTTTCTTTCCAACATAGAATAAATACGACTGGAGCCCAGCAAACTGACAGATTACGGAGGCATTCAACTCTATTGCTTCAAAAAGAGCTGACTTGTCCCGTATTGCTCTTTTCACTCTATTGTTTACGTTGGCTTGGTAATTCTTCCCATTCTTTTCCCTGACAAAAGAGGTCCATGCTATTGTAGTTTCTGTATCCTACCAACTGCATTTATTCAAACCGGTAGATTATTTTTCTCTCCAAGGACAAGCTTTCAAGAGACGAAGGTCTAATTCAGTTTTAAGGTCAGAGTCCAATTCTTTCTATTACCAATGGCAACTGTGTGGGGGCTTTTTTCCCCCTTCAAGCATTTCATATAGCAGGCCTGTCCTCAAGACTCATCTAGCTGAGGATTAGAAAATTAATTTTTTTTAGATCTTGTAACTTGTGCACATCAAATGCAGACTCCAAGGCAAAACGCAATTTACCCCAACACATTTATTAAACAATATTATTTTTGCTGAAAGACATGTACAATTTTAATAGTAGGTTTGAAGCTTTTCTAAAAATGTTTTGGGAGTAGATAAATCTTTTGGGTTTTAATCATGTTTCACTGAAAAAATAATGTTATAAACACTAATTCTGCATTTGAAAGCTTGTGTGTTACATACTGGAATAGTTCTGAACATAAGGCATTTAGGTAAGACACCAGGTATTGATCTGTTAGAGGTGAGAAAAATATATATGAAAGATACTGAACTATAAAAATAAGATAGTGTTTCCATCAAATAGTTTTGTTATCTACTTAACAAGTTTTTGAAGAATGTGCTTGATTCCAATTTTATTATTTTTAAAATCATCTCAAACTTATGTTTTATAATAAGAGGAATATAAGATCCTGAACCTTCAAATATCGTTCTCCTCTTGCTAACACTTTCACACTTACCAGAATTTCCATATTTTTCTATAGGTAGACTGTAAATTATTTTAGCCTTCACATTTGAATTAGCACTTCCATGATCCCGCTACATACAGATATGGAGTCATTAAAAGTAGGCTATATATAATAAATACAGTTGTATATATTGCAGGACCTGCAAGGGAAGTTTTATAAAATATTCTTTTTTAATTTAATCCAGAATCTCATTAGTCCAAGTCTATATCTTCTCAGAGAGTAATAGAGAAATCAATGCCAGTTTCTGTTGCTCTGCAATTCTTATAGCTCTGAAAGAGTTTTATTATGTCACAATTATTCTGTAACTGAGGATGAAATATAATAAGAAATGCATCCCAGATATGTAGTCTTAAACAGTTATGATATGTACTGCATTTTTCATATTGCATTAAAACATTCTTTTCTACCACTATAGCAGTGAATTACAAAATGCAACTATATAACTGATTCTATATATATATTTCCAGGTTTCTAATTATTCAATACACGTGATACAGAAGCTGTGGGCAGAAAGCACAGCTCTTAATTTTCCAGGACTATCCATAGGACATGTGACAAATTCATCAAGACTAAGTGCAGCTGTTGCCTAAAACAGAGTGCCAGAAACACCACATGTTTTGGGAAAACTGATCCGCATATACTAGTGGAAAAGGTACCCCACCTGCTTTTGGCTGCCACAGTTAACTACTTCAGAACTCCTGCTGTGCACATTGCGATGACAGGTCTTTTGAAGCAACTCTGCCACCTGAGGAGAAAAGTTGCATCCAATTTCCCCTAAACAAATCAAGCTATGTTTTAATGATGTGGTTAACCTTTAATAGAATATGGGGAGAGGGGAACTATTTTTTCATCCTAGAACATCCTAGACTGAATAATCTAAACATCAGAGAAGGCAACCAAGACTACACAACCACAGTTTAGAAGCTTGCTGTGGGGTTTTTTTTCTTGATGTATACAATTAAAATTGTGAAGCGATAGTTTTCACAAAATCAAAATGGGCTATTTTAAAGACACAGCTCAACTCTGAGTAAGATCAAAGCTGTCTGCCACCATATAGTGAAAATAGTCCTTCAGAACTGTACATTTGGAAAGCATAATGAATGTTCATGGAAGAAGTTTTGTTCTAAACCCTGTAAAAAGGCAACAAACAAATAAGACAATGGCAGCAATAGACTTTTATGAGAAGACTGGGGAAGGTAAGCCAACGCACAGTTCACGACTATGCAGGCAAAAGACATGTGGTTGGTGAAGATAGGCCAAGTCAGGCATGAACAAGCCAGAAATACCAAGAAAGTCCTGTTAATGCTCTGTGGAAAAACAACACAGGCACAGTTGAGCTCACATGCTATGGGAAGGCACGCAAAGGCTGCTACTAGCTGATTTGAATCCTTCACCATGCTGAACGCAAGCACTTGAAGGCTGAGAGCTGCATCAGTCCCCAATCACCTTGGTGGCCCTCTGCTGAGATCGCTCCAGTTTACTGATGTCTTTCCTGTACTGAGGGCCAGTATTCTAGATGCAGTTGAATGAGTGTGGTAGTCTGATTGCTCAGTCCCCTGCCTGTGCTTCTGTTCATCCAGGACAACATGCTGTTGGCCTTCCTGGCGGGTTCACGTCCTCTGCTAGTGCCCACCAAGACCTCCAGGTCCTTTTTCAGCAGAGCTGTTTCCCAGTCAGTCAGTCTCCAGCCTTTACTGTTGCAAGAGTTTCTTCAGTTGCAGGAACAGGACTTGATATTTGTCTGTCTTGAACTTCCCAAGGCTTTTACTGGCCCATTCCTGCAGCCCATTCAGTTCCTCTGAATGAATGACAGACAGCTTGGCTCCAGTATAGCAGCTCCTGTAGAACTTCCCTCCTTCCTTGGTGAAAGTTCACGTTCTCCATGACCACTCTTCAAGTGCTCATTCTCCTCTTCAAAAACTCTTCACAACTACTACCTATGGAACTTTTACCAGCTCACTTTCTGCAGCAGCCTTCTGGGTGCAGTGAGCTGCTCCTACTGCTTTCCCAGGTCCATACATAGGCCAGTTTGCAGAAGAGCTTCTCCTCCTCCCAACCACTGCTTTAACATGGACCACAAGAATGTTACCCGCTCCTACCAGAAGTCAATCCAGACAGGAACACAAGTGCCATCATGACAAGTTAATCTTTCCCTCAAAAGTTACTTCTTCTGCTTCATAGTGGAAGGTAAGACCTGAGATATTTTATTTTTTTTTCCCAAGCACATCCTTGAAACTACAAGGAAACTACAACTGACTACATTGACCCTTCTACGTCTAAACTCACTTTCTTCTTTCCCTTAGTGCAAAGGAAGAGAAGTGTACATAAAAGTTATGTCCTTCTTATTTAATTCACTGTAGCACTATACTAACGAATTCAAACAAAAAAAAAAGAACCGTCCATGGGATTAATCCTTTAACATGAATACTTCTGAACTACACTAAAAACAAAAGCAGTTCAGCTTCAGAAAGAAGCAAAACTAACACGAAAACCACAAGAACTATATATTAGACATTCTGCAGACGTTCAGTCATCAAACCTATTTACATACACGTACTAAGAAGAGAAGAGCTGAAGCTGTAAGAGCTTTATTGAAACTGCAGTGCCACAGGCAATAACTAAAACCCCAGTTCAGGAGAATATATCATTATGGAAAGGCAAAGTTAACTGCTTATGAACCTCTTAGTTTAACTGTGCAATATTTATCTATACATAGATGAGAGTCTACTGCGTAGAAATTTTCAGGTTGTAAAAGCTTAACTAAGTTTTTAGAAGGTATATCCACTCTCACCCCAGTTCATCAGGCAAATGGAGTTCATCCACAGCTCTCCAGTAAAAATTCACTTTAAGCCATGACTGAAAACCAATATTTGAGAAAGTTAAGGAGTGAAAAAGCAGCAACATATAAAAAGTTGCTATCTTAGAGGGAAGATTTTTATTACTAGTGTAATGTGCAATATAGCAGACTTATGGCTGTTGAGGGAACCATACATTCGAATTTCCCAACTTCTGAGAGTTTAAAATGTGAGCGATAATGTTGTAATACAGCAGTTAAATGTAGAAAAAAGGCTAAGAAAATTAAAAGAAAAGGAAAAAAACTCTGGTTATGTATTTATAATGGTGGTAAAACATTACTTTCCTCTGAGATCACCTTTAAAAACCTGAGGGCAACAGTCTTAACTATAGACTAAGAATGCTAGCTGTAGCTATTAAAATAGAGATTAGAAAGAGCTATCATCTCCTCTGAACACTTAAACTTTTACCACCTTCACTCTAGTTGTCTTAACAGATGAAGTCTGTGCATCTAACGGATCTCTGAAAAAGAGTATGAATCCCAATGACTAAGAGACAGCAGAGACTCAGGAGCCGTCATTATAAAAGAAGTTGAGAAATAATACAAAAAGAAGTAGGAAAACATTACAATCACAATTCCGCAAAAACGCATTACGAAGTAACGTCAGTCTATCACAATACCAATTTGAAGTCGACAGGCATGTAGAGCCACCCATGCGTCTTTGTATTTCAGATTCCTTCGCAACTCCAGGAGCTGCTGAGCTCATATAACTCACAGTCCTTTTCAAGAGTCTCATGAATACATAAATTCTTTGCTCAGACATAAAAAACTCCTTCTCAACAGTTCTGAGAGCGACCCCTAAAGACGTAAAGCTTCAAAACATGTGCCAGAGGTGACAAACAAAAGGGTATCTACCACTTGAAACTTTTTACAAGCAGATACAGGAAGAAAAAAAAAGTATATATTTCCTAACTATCTGGCCCAGAATACAGAAGAAAAAGAAATTATTCTACTTTTTTCCCCTCCATTTGTTATGCCAACTCTTCCTTGACTGATAAGACCTTAAAATTTTTGTGACATGGGCCTCTATATGACATCCTAATGTAAATGACATGTACCAGTAACAAGAGAAACCACTGCTTTATGCTTATAGCGCGCACTAGCAAAACAAGCCTTTCTTTCACTAGGTACTTAAAATTTACTGTCTGCAGCTGAACTGGAGACTCCAGATGAAAGGAAATGGCAGTTATAATGCAACCTTTACAAAAACATTTCTCACAGGTAGTGAAATTCTTCAGATATAGCACTTCTATGTGCATTCCTGTTGGTGGTGGTATAGAGCAAACAACTGCATTTCAACGCTTTTGTCTTGGCAATAGCTAGAGGACCCTATTTGTCCCACCTCACCAGTTCCATGCACAAACAAGGCAGCACCTGCTGTACAATCTCCAGTTTTCCCTCAGCCAGATTCCCCTATGCATGGGGGAACTAAGAGGACACAGAGCAACACAGTGAATTTCCACATGGATAGGTGTCACTTCAGAGAGCTCCAGCTGGGAGCCAACCCTCTTATTCTTTCAAATGCTCCATATACACAGATCCATATGGTCCACTCCCACCAGTACTTCATCCTATACACACACGCAGGGCCATTTATGAAGACCTAGAAGACAAACTACAGTATTTTTTTCCTCCACCAAATTCTCTTCTGCCTCCAGAGCTGTACACTGCGTAGCAAAAGGTCCGACCTACAGAAGGCATCAACAAGGCCTGAACGCGGCATTCTTTAAGCAAGGCCGTCGGGGCAGGCTGCACTCTTAACATGGGCACTATCATGCACTTGGTCCACGTTGCTGGTCTCATCACATGCACCACAGCAACCAATTGCCCCACAGGAGTCTCTTGGGACAGACAATTATGGCCTTAAATTTTCAGAAAATCAGGGAGCTAAAAGAAATGACGAGAGAAATCCTGTCTTCTCTGCAGGTGGAAGTAGAAAATCCTTCTGTTAGTCAGCATACACCCTATTTCATAACTGCGACAGTGTGAAATTTAAAAAGGAAAACCAGACTAAGTTGTTTACCTGACTCAGAATCCTTTAAGATTTGTCTAGAGTCAAAGTTCATGAGGACAGACTGAATGATTCTCAGCCCTCTTCCCAAGACCACTGTAGTTACAAGCTGCATAAACTGAATAGACACTGAAGTTATACTGCTACAGACATTTTTGCTAACAGATGGGGGGTTATATTTTTGCAGTGTTTTCCCTTTGTTCACAAGTTTATTAATTACAGTCAGTACTTGCAACTTTTTAATATTATGTGGGAACGAAATAGTTTTGTAAATTGTATTATAACCTTGTTCAATCAACTAATTTAAGGCAAATTATGTCTATATACTGTGTTCTATAGAGAAGTAAACTAGATAGAACACTTGTTTAAACTGAATTTCAGAACAGCAGCTATACATATACTGCATATCTACAGAATGCCAGTAATTCTATTTATACTAATACCCATTTAAAAATAAATTCTAGAACTAAAGGCCTAATAAACTCACTTAAAATGACCAATAACTTCAACTGTCTCTGACTGATACAGATTCATTTTGATGCATATGAAACAAGAATTGTGAGAATCTAAAGCTATTTGGACTGAGGAGAAGGCACATCCCATTAAAAAATATCCTTCTTCATTAGCTATTTTTCTCATTAATAGATATTCTCATCAATACATATTTAATTCTATTACATTAATAGAACAGTTTATGGGAGTGTGTTTAGCAATACTATGCAAGTAATCAGTTTTGTAACAGGGAAACACTTTCAGAAAAAGGGTAGATGAAGCACACAGTCCATTTTTACAAGTATATGGGATTTGTGTATATAGGATTTGCTCTCATCCCCATTATCTAGTTGTCCAAAAACAAACATTTGAAAGACATACAGTATTATCTGTTCTGCAACCTGAAAAAAAAAAGTGTGAACCTGCACATCCCTGATCCTAGCACTGAAAAGTTCTGTCTGCCACAGGAATAAAGATTCATACTCCGTACTTCCATTTTTCAACAGCAGATAAAACTAAGTTCTTAACTCATAACTTCACATCTTTACTACTAGAAAGAACACACATGAAATGTTTTATTTTAACTGTCATTTTGACTCTTGGCATATAAGTCAGTTTCTTAAAATAACCCAACGAACCACAATAAAATAAATAAAAAACCCTCACCAAAACCAAGAACAACCACTTGTCAGAAAGAAGGGAAACTTGTTTATGAACACCAACAAAATATCATAATCACATTTAAGAGCCTTCTTCCCTCCCTCCTGCGTTACAAATCTTATGAAAACAAGAGAAAAAATTGGAGTATTTTTTACCAATTTTATAAATATTGCAATAATTTCTCTTCATGGTCCTAACTGTTAAAGAAAATAATAAAAGAAGTGTTTTCACATGATAACTAAATAACTCTGCTCCTAATGCTACCAACACAATAAAAGGGCACTGGTAAGTATAAGATACCATGAAATAAAGACTAACTTCCACTCAGAAAGGACAAAAGTGGTAACTATTATAAGCTAGGGAAAATGTCAGGGAAATGACTTGATGGGAAAAAAAAAAAAAAGTCTTCTACATGGAGAATTATCCAAATGGGACTGTTAAAACTTTGAAGTGAAAAACTTAACTATAATGCTACGAGACTACCAAAAGGAAAAAAATTCTATTAGCTACTCCAAAAACTATCCCTCTGAAGTAAAACTTCAAAGCCCTATAGCAAAATATTAAATAATGAAGTCTCCCCAACTCTTTATGGGCACTGAACAATGTACTTCAAAACTAATTTCATAACTGAAGTGCTTGAAAGAAACACTGTAGAAGTAAAAAATTATTTTAATTAATACACAGAACATTATTATGATGTTCAAGAAAGACTCTCATGAAAATTTACACAAAATTGACAGTAAACCAACATTTTATGCTGCAATGAAAGAGTAGGAAAGTCTGCATTTAAAGTTTTTCATAATTCTACCTTAGCAAGCTGCATAAGAATCAGTAACAAGAAGATTAATGATTTTGAAGTTGCTGACTGCCTAAGTGTTAAATTACATTTCAAAACAAATCCAGAAAAATGTAATTGCTTCCAGGGAGCTAAACACTTGTATTATTTAATTTCCTAACACTGGCTGTTATTACAAACCACTTACAGACTTGTAGTCACACTTGTGAAAATCTGGTCCGTTTCAGGTCAGAAAAGGCCATGCTTCCTCTTATGTGTAATGAAGGCAAGAACATCTAATGTCCTTACTTTCCTGATGACAACCAAAAGAGACCAAAAAGCTTTCAGGAATGGCATAAAGTAAAGCTGAAAGTGAAGACTGCTTAAGTAAATGAAGATAAAGCTGCTCTCTTGATTCCAGGTGATACCAAAGCAGACTTCCACATGTGGAAATTAATTTAAGTATTAATCTAAAAATATTTTTTTTCTTTTTAGTTAATATCCATTGATGCATCCTTACCAAGCTTCAGGCAACAAGAAAGCATATTCATGTGGTGAAGTAGTCTCCGGAAAATTGGAGAGAATTGCTTGTCTGTGTGGAAGTAAAGCTGATCCATGGAATGTGAACAAAATTTCCAGGGCTCTGACATTGCTTTCCTGAAGAGCAAAACAGTAAGTTGCAGAACTAGCTTAAGGACTGATTTAGATTGAAAATGAGCAAGAAATGGAAGTTTAGGTCATGCAAAACATTTAACTTCAAATTTTTTTCTTTAGCAATAAAGAAAGTTAGTGATTATTTACAATCAAATACAACCCCCCACAGTCCTCTTGAATTCCCATTGAGATTCAACTAAATTCAAACAGGGGGGGAAAAGAATGCTCTAAGTAAAAACAACAATCCCCCCAAAAAAATTACATTCTAGCAAAACAAACATTAGTACCCGAGCATAAGTTCTTGCTGAAAGCACAATATTCTGATTTCTGAACTTCTTGAAGAATTCACCGTCATAGTGCTGCTCAGCTGCATGGGGCCCTCCAAGGATTTCCTGAAGCAAAAGAACAAAAATTAAAAAAACCCACCACACACCACTTATAGAAGATTGCTTTTTATGCAAGATTTACAGAAGTATCAAAAAGCTGACATGATTTTTATACTGGTATGAATTAGTATGAAATAAATGTGCAAAAGCATGCTGCTGTTTTTTATTTGTTTCTGTATAAAAAAAATAGATAAGCTAAGACAATCCTCTGCCTTATTTAATTAGGGTTTAGACAACATCAGTTATGAAGAGATGTTGTTCAAGTCATTACATGACTAGTGCCAGCTGCAAAGTTAAAGTTAAAAAACTAAGCAAAACACAAAAACTTTCATTTCAGTAAGCTCATGGAAGAAAAAGATTCATTAGGGAATCCGAATAGAACTTGCTAATTAGAATGACAGAGGAAAATAATAGTAATCCTGCACCAATTCCACATCCCGTGTTGTTACACAACTGAATTCCCTGCAGTCCCCTACGTTCAAAGCAGGCTTCTGTCCAACTACACCTCTCCACACTAGAAGCCAGCCATTTGCAACAGTAAAGCAGGAGAACAGTAGCTTGAAGAGAAAAGAGCTTACAGTTCTCAAGTGAGAGGCTGCAGCACTTCAAGAGGACTATAAACATTAATACTACAATATATAACAAAAAAAGATATGACGCCGTGACAAAAAAGTTAGAGGAATACCTATGGAACGAGAACTCAGAAGAACTGTAGCCAGTTACCAAGCTTCCTCACCTCATAGGTTCCAAGGCGATCAAGGTAAGTTAACAGCTTCAGCCTGCTACGGCAGAGTTCTTTTTGTTCCAGTGTCAGCCTGTGTTCAAAACAGGAATTTTCACGCTTGTAATCGATACTGTACATCACATGCATATGAAGACAACGATTACACATTTTAATGACTTTGTGCAGTGGAATATATCAAGAAAGTAAACTGAGAACTTTGACACAATATAACGCCAATTAAAACTGAAACCTCTTTCCTATTGCCAATAACATAAATGAGAATAATTACGTTCTTGCAACTGTGTAGTTATAATAAACCTGGAACTCCAAATAAAATATGGTCTAACATTTCATTTACTTTGAGAAGTTTACTGATAATAGCAGTTCTTGACGTTTCTTAGCCTCCTTTTCCTTTCTAGCATCCACTTCTTCATCTGGTGACAAGAAGTCTTCATAAGGAATTTCAATGTCCACCTCCCCTGGTAAGATAAATCTGGAGGACAAAACCAATGATGTAATCAATGATGATACAAACAGAAAGATACATGAACAAATTTACTAACACATCCTTCTATTTATGTCTTGACTAAAAATCCAAACCTGTACAGGAAATTGTAATAGTGAGCAGATAGTAACCATAAGCCAATAAAAGGCAACATCGCATTTCCACCCCCTCCCTAAAAGAAAACTAAAAAAAAAAACCCCTACCAAAACCAAACAAAACCAAATCCCAACGACAGAGCTATGATGCTTGTGAAAAGTTTCTAAATTCCTTAGGTACCATTGGGATTGGCAGCAGCTCTGCAGCACACAATGGTAATAGATGACTGCACAAAGGAAGAACAGCATGTTCTATATCTACCACCAGGAACTGAATACTGAAGATAATTGCCTCCACATGTATTTCCCCACTAATCCACTGCATTTGTTTTGTTCCCCTCCTCACTTTGGCAACAGCAGATCACTCTAACAATTAAGACATACAATAAAATGCCTTTATAGGAGTAGCTGCAGCTTCCAGAAGAGGCAGCAGAAACAGTTTCTCATAGAAAAATCCTGACATCTGAAGTTCTCTATGATGGAGAAAAAAAAAAGGGCATCCAGAGAAGAGAGAAAGTGCAGTACAACATAAACAGCGATTTTACCTTTGTAAAATGTAAAATGTGAACAGGTACCTTGTGGAAATCTTTAGAGGAGTTTGATTCAAAGCATTACCTTTCTATGTCCTTCAAAAGCATCTTAACATTTTCATTAGCGAAATGAGAAAAAAAAAACACCCCACACATTGCCAACTTCATCTATCGTTCTTTAAAAAGAAAACAAACAACAAAATACTCTTCCCAAACCTGCCACCATCTTCTCCTTTTCCTATGGCCACAAGAGCCTCCAGATCTGTGCCTTTCAAGCCATACTGAAGCAGCTTCTTAGCAGCATCCACGTTCTCTGGAACTCTTTCCAAGCACTCGTGAAGAACCCATGCACGCTTCTTAATTTTGCTCTATCCAAGAATAAGAGCATAGGCACAATGTTACATGCTTCAATCCAAACCAGTGAAACCAGAGGTGTTACAGTCTTGTAATGTGTTTCTTCCACTTAAGCAAATGTCAAGTTAATCTGATGACTGGCGATGTGAACCAACAAGAGAGGTGAGAAAACTACCACACAAATGCTAAGCTTACAGTTCTGTTTATCCGTATATGGACTTAATTTTATTTGGTTAATGTAATGGAACTAAGCCTCTTTATAGTGCTCTGCTAATGACTTTTTGTTAACTAGCAGAAGAGAAGTCCAATTCCCACTTGCAGAGGCTAAGCTGCATCCTGAAGCTAACAAATACTCACAGCATACAGCCCACCAACAGGAAGAGAATCAAAGTATGCAAAAATGCATAATTCCTTCAGAGTATATGCGGCAGAAAAGGGCACAGAAATGCCAAATAATTTAGTAGAACTTTCACAACAACAGGACAGAAGTTATTATTTGCATTCCCTAATTAGCATCACTCCTCCTCACACTAAAAAAATGTGATCGTTTTGGGCTAAAATGCAGTTGGTATAGATCGAGTGTATTCCACATAGCACTCAAGTAATTTTCAGTATCAACTTCTTCATGTGCCAGTAAGATTCAGTGACAGAAAGGACACACCAGGTCACAAAATATTATTGGCCTTATCTGCTGATCTTGAGTTGAGATTACATAGGACATGGAGAATGGCTACATGTAGAACCTTCTTTTGACATAAAATTATTATCTAACTTGAAAAAAAAATAATTAGATTTCTCTTGATGTCTTGAAACAATTTAAACTATAGTGCCATTAAGTTGGGTATCTTTGACAATGCTTGGCTACTGAGTTCGAGGTCCTTCCTCCAAGCCACAAAAACCCATGTTGCATTCTACTGAAAAACTCCAGCTAAAGGTAGCAGAGCTTAATAGAAACTTTGGTATTCAAACTTTGCTATGTAGCTACTGATACCAACTTCACACTCCCAATTAATTTTCTAAAATACTTGGAAGTTATTTAAATGCTTTGCATTTCCAATTACTATTATTCATTTGCCATGCAACAATCTACTGCTGCATGTGGAGGAGAGATTACAGAAAGCATCCTGCTATTAACAGAAATTAGAAAATACACCAAAGGGAAGATATCCATTAACTTCCAAGGTCTCTAGATCAGGCCTTCAATTTAAATGAACAAGATCACTCTCTTCCACATGACATGAACTGGAATTTGCAGGACAGCTCTCCAAATTGCCACCAACTCATGTTGCATAAATTAAAACATAATTGAGAATTCAATTCCTGTGAAGATAATGCAGCCATTCTGATAAGAAAGCCTACAAGCCACCAAAAAAAAAAAGACCCACCAAGTAGTCTTGAATTGAAGCAACGTTAACAGCTGACTTCCTCCACTGTCTTTGATACACGAGATCAGAATCAAGGCCATATGCTTGAGCCAAAGACAAAGCTTCCCCATAGTCTTCATTATCGATCTAAAAGGCAAAGATATGAAAATGAAAGTCATCTGATTTCCATATTAAACAATCAATTATTAATTCTGTGTGCTGAAACAAGTAGAGGGATAATCACTGTGGGTATGCTTAAGCAGGTACATCAGACAACAGCTCAAGATATGGATGATCTCAGAGCGGAAAAAGGAATCATAGAATGGTTAGGGTTGGAAGGGACCATAAGGATCATCTAGTTCCAACCCCCCCTGCCATGGGCAGGGACATCCTACACTAGACCAGGTTGCACAAAGCCCCATCCAACCTGGTCGTGAACACTTTCAGGGAGGTGGCATCTGCACTTCCCTGGGCAACCTGTTCCCGTGTCTCACCACCCTCACAGTAAAGAATTTCTTCCTAACATCCAATCTAAATCCCCCCTCTCTTAGTTTAAACCCATTACCCCTTGTCCTGTCACTATACTCCCAGATAAACAGCCCCTCTCCAGCCTTCCTGTAGGTCCCCTTTAGGCATTGGAAGGCTGTGGTTAGGTGTCCCTGGAGCCTTCTCTTCTCCAGGCTGAACAATCCCAGCTCCCTCAGCCTGTCCTCGTAGGAGAGGTGCTCCAGCCCTCTGATCAACTTTGTGGCCCTTTCCTTTATACTCACCTTTCTCTGGTACAGTTCCTCTGGAGTCGTGGATCTCAAACTCACCAGGCGGAAATTCTTTGTAATAGTACGTGGACGTTTGCGTGGAGGAGCAAATCGTTCCATTTCTGTCACAAAGTACAGGCCTTGCTTTAGGTAGCTGAAATATCTGTCCTTAGCAGAAGTTTCATCATCTGAGTCAGAGTCATCTTCTCCCTCATCTTCATCACCAGGTCTGCTCTCCAAGCGTAATCTTTTTGGAACGAGTTTTATCTCACACTGCACAGAAAACAATTCTTAAGGGCAGAATATGAAGGGCTCACCAACTACATCTCAAGTAGTTTGGTGAGAACTGAGTATATTTCCACTGCCAGTACTTCAAATTTCAGAATCAACATCCTTGTCCCGTTCTCCTTTTAACACTTTATCTCTCTGCTTACTTAACATATTCCACTAACCCTGTGTAGGTGGGTTTCCTAGATCTGAAGCTTCATCCCTTACCTACTGCAGCAATTCTGAAGGCTTCTTAGTATTAACCTACTGCTACACGTCCTACACCACCCTGGACAGCACAGAGCTATGCAGACATCTTAGGACACAGTTACAGAGCTTAGTGCAGTGTACACCAATGTTTTCAACTCTTAGCTATCCAAAGCAAGGTTTTCTGTATGCGGGTCACTGGCTAGATCTGATTTCCAGAATAATTCAAATCATTCCAAGAAGATACATGCAAGCTTTGGCATGTATTGAGAAATTCTCATAAATAAAAGTTTAAAATTATGTTTAAGATATTCAAGACCTATTTCAGCATAAGCCTTAAGAAATAGTCATTTTCTTAACTTTAAAGAAAATTCTTGGTTCACTTCTTAACCAAAATTTTGTTCTACTCCTTCCTGGAATCCTACTAAATACGAACAAATTCAGATCTCTTCCATGGCTTGGCCTTTAATTTAAATACGGTCCTCATATCTCTCAAATATAGTCCCTCTTACAGAGGCAGCTGTTTCAAAATGGGAGGGGGCTGCTTGCAGTATGCTTCAAATGCACTAACATGCAATGCAGTGAAAACTGTCAACACAAACTGTTTTACTGTAGCAAGATTCCTCTTGTTAAGACTCAGCCTTCTAGTTTTGCATCTACTCTCTGGAAGTTATTTGACAATTAAGTTTTTGTTAAGACTGTTGAATTGCAGCAGGTTCAGAATTTCCCTGCAATACCTATGTAGAGGTTTGGAAACAGAATCACTTTTCCTGTTAGTAATAACAACTTATGTTTTTTTAGTCCATACCACACACACACACACAACACCCTTAGGATTACACGTAGAAAAGCAAACTGTTTGTACCAAGTTCCAAAAAGTTCTCTGCCTGTGCACATTCCTCACCTCCAGACTTAGAAATCCTCCATCGTGAGCTGAAGTGACCTGAGGAGAACTCTCGAACCATTCACATGACTTTCCAAGCAAGTTTCTTAACGTCTTGACTGATGATACAGTCAATGCACCAGAGCAGCGAGCCAGGATGACAGAATTATCTGCCCACCAGTTTACATCTATCAATGGGTAGTAGGATTCTTTATCTAAAATAAATAAGAAAGCGCCACACAAACAAAGATAACTTTAAGCAACAGATAAGAAGTCACTTTGATTATTATGAGATTTCATCTGACAACCCAACTTAACAGTATTTATTACATGCATCCTTAGTTTCTCTAAGTTTGTATTTTAGATCAACTAGATTTTACTAAATCAGTTCTGTGTTAACTAAAGCTGTTGACAGGAAAAACACTTAATTTTGGACTTAATTTTTGTAATATTATTTAGTAAGCAAATTCACAGTAAACTGATTTGCACAAAACATGACAACTTTTAGATCTTTGATTAACATGTGCTTCAGTACTTCCAAGGCCATTTTTGACCAAATCACCCTGGCAACAAACATAATACTGATGAAAGTCAGAAAAGGTTACACTGCTTTTGAGGACAAGTGACAACTATGAACTAGGCTCCTGAAACAGCCTACAAGATGAGGTTGTTAAGAAATTAAACCAACAAAACAAACACACACAGAAGTCACCATGACTGAGGATGGAAGCTGTGTCACTTTTAAGAATGTTTTGATTATGGTAACTGGATCCAGGGACAAAATATTCACCAGAGAGTTACCTCAGTTTGTTTGCTACAGTGCCATTCCCCATCTCCCTGGTGAAAACTACCTTTCCCCAACAGCACTGAGAAACAGGTCACCTCATCACTTTTCTGCCAGTTCAGTGCTTAGTCAGCAGCCTACCCATGAAGGTCGGAGGAGTTAACCCAACAAAAAGAATCACCAAGAAAAACAGTACAATGAAACAGGGATCTTTTAATAATACAGATGTACACAAGCAATAGTGAATGGATCATGGAATAGATATTGATCACTGCACCCTTGGAAGAGCCATGTAATAACCAGGTGATCATTGGCTGCACACGCTGGCCTGAATTTTGGGAAAAGAATAGAGGGACTGATGTAAGGCCAACCCAGCTGGAGGAAACAAAGCCCTTTGGTTTCAGAATTTTAATCTAATCTCTTTAAATTACTCAAGATTTATTACACATTCACAGAAACAAAAGGTAAACTTTAGGTTTTAAACTGTAGACTTTAATAATGTGTTACCTACAATGTTATGATGTAGTGACTTCTGATATAAGCTGAGACGTCAGGTGAATGTTCAGCATTCTACAGAGTCTTAACCACTTGACTATTATTTTAATAATAAATGAAGTCCTGTTCTAACTGAAATATCCTCTTATTTATGGCTATGGTTACAAAAGTATTCTTGAGAGAGGATTTACAAAAAACCCTATTGTGACACTGATTTAGCTATGCCATGCTACAAATTCGAATCGTTACATACAATTTTGGTGACTATTCTAATTGAGATTTAATTAAGCCATTTTAGATCTTTGTATATTTGTATAAATACCTTTAACTACACAGTGATATAAAATAATGATCTAACTGTACCACATACCTTTTATTTTCTTTCTTTTTTCACTAGAGAGTCTCCAGTCTGGGTTGATCTCATCATAACCTGGCTAAAAAAAAAGTGCAAGAGAAAAGAATTGTGTGCAAGTCAGTCTTTGTAACACAATCTGTGTGACTATTGCTGACCCACTATTTTTCAATGAAAATGTTCCCACAAATTCAAACTTTTCCTGAACGTAAAACACAGAGGTACTTTACTGACACTGTACTTTTTTTCTAAACAATTAAATTAAAACAAAAACATAGCAAAACAGATTGCTGGATTCCTAAAACACCATATTGGAAAACAAGAATGCCATCAGACCTGCCCTACTCAGCATTAAACAACAACCATACTCTAAAGTTTTCTGAAATAAAGCACATGGAAGCCCATCAAGCGTTTGTTTTTTTCACATCTATACATAGGACTGCCAGCATACAAAAGAAGAATCTCCAAAACAGTCCTCCTGTTTGCTCTGTGTAGTGCTCCTGAGTAGCAGCCTAGCACAGTGTTTTATGTATTTACTGTGGTTATTTTCATAATTGTAAAGCCCCTTTCAAGACTAGTGCACCAAGAGAAGCAGCATTATTTAATGATGCACTGCAGCATTTAGAATTTATGAGCTCTTGCTGTGTTGTTTTTTTCAACTTTATTTGGTAAGATGGCAGTAATCATGCCCCTAACAGCAGGTAAATTATACAGCTCAGACAACCAAAGCAGTTTTGGGTCACGTAAATAGTGATTTTCAGGCTAAATTTTTTAGTAGAGAGGGATCAAATAATTAAAAGTAAATGTGGGGCCACTTTAATTTCATAAGTATGTTTGCGTGACAATTAAGTGGGAATCACATACATGAAAATATCCATTATATATGAAAATCAATTTCATTTATGAAAATCATTTTGAAAACAGTCAAGTAATATAGTACCCTTTATATCACCTTCTCTAGATGATACAGTCCTAAAAACTGGTCCAGAATACATACTCGTTATCATTAAAAATGAAGAAAAAAATTAAATAATTCACTATAAACATCCTTGAGCAAAAAGGATTAAATGCATGTTAAAAATACAGTGATATATAAGTATGCATACACATACACATATACATACACAACACTTTTGCCAGCATCGAAGTAGGATTGATTGTTTGTTTTTTAAAAGCACTTTCCTAAATCAGCTTGGAACTACATTTCTGTGGTGGTTTGACCCCAGCTGGCAGCTAAGCAACCCTCCCCTCCCCAGTGAGACAGAGGGGAGCGTAGGAAGAGCAAAAGCAAAAATAGAATCATAGAATCACTAAGGTTGGAAAGGACCTCTGAGATCATCAAGTCCAACCGTCAACCTAACACCATCATGCCTACTAGATTATGTCTTGGAGTACCACATCTACACATTTTTTGAACGTCTCCAGGGACGGTGATTCAACCACCTCTCTGGGCAGTCTGTTCCAACACCTCACTGCTCTTTCCGTGAAGAAGTTTTTCCTAATATCCAACCTAAACCTCCCCTGACGCAACTTAAGGCTATTCCCTCTCGCCCTGTCACGGGTAGTTGTGAGTCAAGACAAAGAAGCGAAGGAAAGTGGAATAAAAAGAAAAATGAAGTGATGAAGTGATGACTCATTACCACCCACAAGCAGATAGATGCCCATCCAATCTCCGAACCATGGCTGCCATTATCTCTACAGGTATCTTTCCTATAGTCAAAGTTTTTAGACTTATTTGTAATTTTTCTTGAAAACCTTCATTTAACCGCACTGTCATCATGATACCCAAAGGGAAGATGTTTGCCTTCATTTCATCCTTTCCCTCAGTACAGAAATCTGTGCCTATACTCAACGTCAGGAAGCATTTTGTTGTGGACCTTATAGTGCCTATTGCACAATGCAGACTGCAGAGAAATTCAATATATTGTGGGAAAAGCTATCTATGTTTCATATGAATGCATAAAATTGAAGAATTTAAAACATTCTACAAAAATGTAAAATTTTGGGACCTTCAGAATTTTTTTTAGACAAATAGTTAGCTTTCAATTCCCAGTCTTTAAATTCACACTAGTCACATAAAAATTTGGCAGCATCTGGGAAATTTCTAACTTAAGTTCCCCTACTTGGGTGTGCAAACAATTCCTGCAGAAAGCATGTTACTTATTAATACCAATTTGATGAATAAACTATCCTGGAGTCTTATCTGGCAAAAGGTAAAGTAAATTTTGAGAAAGGAACAGATGAACAGATTAGACACTTTGCAGAATTTGGTTTCAACTGAAGTTACCTGTGTTGGCTTCCACTGACATTTTAAAAATAGCATTTCAGTCTACCTCTACCAGTGTTACACATTTGGCACCAAAATGTCTCATGAAAAATTCATTCCAACACAATTGGGTATTTTTCTGAAAGTTTAAGGCTTATAGTTGAAACATAGAAGATTATTGTAAAAGTAAATATAGCAGTCTTGAAAAACACGGATTTGACCAGAAAGACAGTATGCAGCTAAAACAGTTATCTGAACTACTCTCATCTCCTAGGAAAACATATATCCAAAGGCATCCTACTTACCTGAACAGTTTGGTCCCATTCTCCTTGTTGTCTG
The DNA here is from genome assembly GCA_013399095.1 of Psophia crepitans. Taxonomy (NCBI): domain Eukaryota; kingdom Metazoa; phylum Chordata; class Aves; order Gruiformes; family Psophiidae; genus Psophia; species Psophia crepitans. Next base: position 126,823 of record VWZZ01004894.1, on the reverse strand, counting down.
AGAGATGGAATAGACCAGATTGTCAGTTTTCCTGAGAAATGAATAGCTGCCAGAAGAGCTCCATCAGGAGAAAGATTCATCTTGAAAACTCCATCCTGTCAAAAATTACGTCAGCATGGTAAAAAAACCCAAACAAAGAGAAACCCCCACACACATACCAAGAAATAAAGTAAAAAAAAAAAATTTAAAAAAAAAACAAATCACCAAAGAAAAAACCTACCAACTCAAAATCCCAGGCTATTTTTTCTACTTTAGGGAAAAAAATTGTAGAATCTTCCATCCTGAAAATTTAACATGTGTTAAATTTTAAACATAAAAACCAAACCAAAACAAAAAACCACTCAAACCCAGTTCTGTGCTAAAAGTCATAAAGTCATAGAATCTTTAAGGTTAGAAAAAACCCTCTAAGATCATCAAGTCCAACCATCAAGCCAACACCACCATGTCTACTAAACTGTGCCCCAAAGTGCCACATCTACACACTTTCTGAACACCTCCAGGGATGGTGACTCCACCACCTCTCTCTGCAGCGCCTGTTCCAATGCCTGATCACTCTTTTAGTGAAAAAATTTTTCCTAATATCCAATCTAAACCTCCCTTGGAGTACGTTGAGGCCGCTTCCTCTTGTCCTGTTACTTGGGAGAGGAGACCAACACCCATCTCAATACAATCTCCTTTCGGGTAGTTGTAGAGGGCAATAAGGTCTCCCCTCAGCCTCCTCTTCTCCACACTAAACAGTCCCAGTTCCCTCAACCACTCCTCATAAGACCTGTGCTCCAGACCCTTCAACAGCTTCGCTGTTCTTCTCTGGACATGCTCCCACATCTTAATGTCTTTCTTGTGGTGAGGGGCCCAAAACTGGACACAGTACTCGAGATGCGGCCTCACCAGAGCTGAGTACAAGGAGACGATCACCTCCCTGCTCCTGTTGGCCACACTATTCCTGATACAAGACAGGATGCTGCTGCCCTTCTTGACCATGTGGGCACACTGCTGCCTCATATTCAGCCACTTGTTGACCAACAGCCCCAGGTCCTTTTCCTCCAGGCAGCTTTCCAGCCAATCTTCCACAGGCCTGTAGCATTGCCTGGGGTTGTTGTGACCCAAGCGCAGGACCCAGCACTTGGCCTTGTTAAACCTCAGCCCATCAATCCAGCCAGTCCAGATCCGTCTGCAGAGCCTTCCTACCCTAGAGCAGATCGACACTCCCTCCCAACTTGGTGTCAGCCGCAAACTTACTGAGGGTGCACTCAATCCCCTCATCCTGATCATTGATAAAGACATTAAACAAGACTGGAAAGTCAGAATAAACATAAAATATCAACTATGGCACTGAAGAGTAAAAACAACCTGCATAAAGCAAGAACACTACCATAACACTAACAAATCTTCAGGAACATGAACTTCTGTATCACACTGTCATACATCAAAGAAAATCTGCAAGTGTGGCATCCCTCAGAGAACACTGCAGAGAGCAGTGTGCAGTCAGCTGGAGGAAAAACTGCAGGTTATTCTCAAATCATCTGCTCAGAGAAAACATTCAGCAACTTCAGTTTTCTCCTGTGGCACCTCTCAGGTCCACCCAAGGATGACTGTTACCGAAACACAGCTCTTAGTACAGCTCCCCCTCCCTGGAAACAAACTTTGGCTGGGGATTATTACAGTTAAAAACAAAGCGGATACAGGAGATATATAAATGAAGAGATCTTGAAGGAGCACAATAGGACACTTAATCTGAATTTAACAATCTCTTGGGTAACATTAGACTAAACAGCAATATAGCAAACATCAGGTTAATTCCATACAGAAGAAATAATTCAACATCGGTAAGTAAACTTCACCAAGGCTACAAAAGTTCTCCTGGATGAAGTTTTCCTTCAGCTCTGGATATTTTAAAAGACAAAGTATAATTCAAAATATTTCCTTAGGTATTCATGAACACAATTACAACTGCAACTATATACTATTTCCATGAGACAAAAGCCTCTAAATATACACTCAAGTTTTCAACTCAAACTTAGTGTCACCGGCAATGCATAACAGTTTCTTAAAATACAATTTATATTTACTCCCCCTGCCCTCAGCTCAACTTCTGTGATTCCAGAAAGATCATTAGGTTCTCAGAGAGTCAAGTCTTCACTGAAAGACAGTAGGATGTAGATTCCCAAAATTGATCTTATTTATAAAACCCCATTTTGCTAGTGCAGTTTTCTTTTTAAAACATTCTAATAAAGATTCAACCTACAGTAACGTTAGAACTATCCAAGTCTCCCAAATTGATTAGTCAGCGCCTTCCCCTCCTGGAAAACACTCCAACGTAAATGGAGTACAGAAAAATTACTAGATATCCATATGACTGAGAAGTTTTAATGGAGTTTCTACAGCACATTAGTGGCAGGTATGATTTGAATATTACTATTCTGTTAGGGTTGTTTGGTCTGTTTGGGTTTGTGGGTTTTTTAATTATTTTGATTTTATTTTTTAGGCTGTTTTAAGTTCTAGCTATGCCACAGAAACAACAATGATCAAGTAATCTGCTCACTGACGTACAGCAGTTTGCAGCTATTGAGAGCACTGCTTAAATACAACCTTAAAATGTGTTTTTAATTGAAAAGGGGAGCATCATTAAGGGTTTTTTTAAACCAATTATGATTCTTTTCTAATATAAATAGTTATTAAGCATTCTCCAATTATATTCTTAAGCAGCTAGAGTACTGCAGTCTCTATTATAGCTTGCCAAGAAATCGTACATGCCTACTAATGGCAATTCTCTCTTTACAAATCAAGCTGCATGCACAGAGAACAAAGAACAAAAGACTGTTAAAGGACTGAGAAACATATAGCCAAAATATATAACCATTCAGATAAATGGTCAGTTGTATACATCGCGGATCTGAACAGGAGGTAAGCATTTACTCAGCAGACAGTAATAATTCTGTTGCTGCTGAATTTAGATGTTGGGTGGCCATTAACACATTCAAATTTCCCACCTGAGCATTGTTATCTATAAAGATTAATCAGTCCTTTGGCAAAACAGGCATTGCCGTCTCAGTAAACAGCTTGTCAGCTTCAGGGAACTGCAGAACAAGATACTGAAAACCTCAGCAGGTTGGCACTTCACATTTCGTAAGCATCATTTCAGTTAGCAACACTAAGAATCAAATCCCAAGACAGCTAGTTCTAATATACAAGTCCTCTAGCTCCTGTGCCTGCCATGCATTAACACTGCTGCCAATTCCCCATTCAGAATATAAACTATGCCTCACATACTTAAACCATAATCTCTGAAATCAGATTAAAACATTCAAGGATGAATAACAATCTCTGCTTTTCTTTGTCAGTTTAGTACTGGCAAATGCAGCGAAGTTGAAGTTTAGTACAGCTACGCTCAGTACTGGCCCTCCAGTAAAAAAAGTTTACTTCAGCCTTCTCTTTTACATGTTCAGTGAATAAAATAAAATCTCTCCCCATTCCACCCTCAAGAGAGATTCAGAAAAATTTATTTTCCCCTTCCAATCAAGCATGCAATTTTTTCTTTTAATCAGTCACCTCAACGTCCCAAAAATCTATTAAGGTCATTTCCAAAGCCCATATAACATCAGATCAGCCATTTTTTCTCTCAGAAGGATACAGTGAGGGTGGTAGATAGACAGATTCTTTACCATTCTTTCCTTGTAAAGCAGAAGAAAGGAAAACTACTTTTTTCTTTTACAAGAAGGGAAAGGAGGATAGGAAAAGTAATCAAATAAAGGCTACACACAACTAGTAGACAAGAGGTAGAAGGCGGTGCAGTACTGCATGGGTAGCTCCTAAGGCATGTAAAAGAAAGCCATGAGCGTTGTGTGCAAAGCCTTTGCAATACAGAAAGCACACACCTACACCTCAGCAGGACACTCAGGATATAACACGCTCTCATTCAGGGGAAAGGAGAACGCAAGACCCACAGCCAGGGTTTGTTAAGAGCAAGTTGATTCTAATCAGCAGTTTCTTTAAGTTTGCTTGTGTCCTACTAGAAGTTTGCCCCATAATATACTTTTGAAGCTATTTAGAACGTTTCCATAGTATCTCGTAACAGACTGTAAAAATTCTTTGCGTCCACACCATTTAAGCTGTGAATGATTAGTTTGAATCCATTCACAGAATCACAGAACCACAAGGGTTGGAAGGGACCTCGAAAGATCATCTAGTCCAACGGCCACCTAGAGCACATCACTCAGGAACACGTCCAGTCGGGTTTTGAATGTCTCCAGAGAAGGAGACTCCACAACCTCTCTGGGCAGCCTGTTCCAGTGCTCTGTCACCCTCACGGTGAAAAAGTTTTTCCTTATGTTGACCCGGAACCTCCTATGCTTTAGCTTGAACCCATTGCCCCATGTCCTATCGCTTAATGAGACCGAGAAGAGCCTGGCTCCATCTTCCTGACACTCATCCTTAACATATTTATAAACATTGATGAGGTCACCCCCTCACCATTCATTTTTCATCCCCCATACTCTATGTAAATTTTGGGCTATAAGGTGAGGGGGGGTTGTTTGTTTTCTAGTGGGAGTGGGGTAGTGCAGAAGACTGGGTTTTGGAGTTCCTCTCATTTGTCTCTTGGGTGTAATACTTGAGAAACACTGTCACAGCCTCCTCTCTTCTCGTAGAATATATCACACACCTAACATGCTATGATCATCACATCACATCAAATACCTAAGTGGCTTTTTACACCTTCTTTTTTGATGAAGAGTTTGAATTTAATATTGAACTCTACATCTCTAGACCTGTTCCTGGCAGTATGCTGAAAATCCAAAATTCAAGCTTCATCAGATGAACTAATTGCATTTTTTAAAACGGCAAATAAATGCCAAACTACTCCACATAACACTAAAAGCTTATTATTTTTTACAACTTTTATGAAAATGTTAATTCTTAAGTTGCATAAATTAAAAAATATTTTCAATCAGTCTCTCAGGCAATCGTTAATGAACAATTATGTTAGCAAAAAACATTTCTGAGGTAGACCTAGACCTTAATACCTGTTCTGTTCCCCGCCTGCTGTAAAATCTTAAATTCATAATCCTTAATAATCCTCTTCTCTGTGCCTGTAAGAATAGAAACACATCATACAATGAAAGACAATCTCATACATTGTTTTACAAACAAAAAAGTCATATTTAAAGTACTGTAACAACTCTGTGGGATTCTTTAAACTTCCCTGAGACCGCCTATTTTAAAATAACACAAGGATAATAAAATGCTGTTTGTATCATTTTGCCAATTTCGTTAGGTATGTATCATACACAGAAAAGCACTATCCATATCCAATAAAAATAACAGCTCGCTTTTAATGCTAAGCAATACCTGTATAAGGGTAAACACTGAATTTATCCTAGTATATCATAAATTGATTTCAGTATATCCACACAGTAGATGCTAGTGAATCAAATATTTACTTCTACTAGAAGCATAAGAAATCAAGAGTCAGACTTAAACTGAAACACTTATTTCAGGTGTGCTGCCTTTTGTTCTGAAGTAATAAAAAGACAAAAATAACAGGAGAGGTAACATATCCCAGTACACAACTAAGGAGGCTGTATACTTCTGTGCTACAATGTTTGTTTGTTTCTTGTTGTTTTCATTTGTTGGCTTTTTGTTTCAGGTTTTTTGTGGGTTTGGTTTGGGGTTTTTTTGGGGGATGTGTGTATTTCTGGGAGTTTTTTTAAACCACAAGTGATAATCAAGAACTTAAAAGTGTAAATCATACTACAGAAAACGCAAAATAGACAGATGCTAGGGGGGAAGAGATAACTTACTGGAAGTTCACATCACAGCTTACAAAACAGCAAAAGACTGCATTAAATTCTTTTTTCAAGAAGAGATGCATATTGAACTTCCAAGTGACAATATTCAACCAGTAAAATGAGGAAACATACTTACTGTTTTAACGTCATCTTCATAATTAGTGACCTGTTTGTAATGAGGAGAGCCTGACAGAACTCTCCAAGCAGATATCCCACAAGCAGTTGCTTTAGATACTCCACCTTCATCTGTTTCACAGCCTCCTACAAGCAGAAGTCTGTAAAATATATAAAGGCATGTTAGGCTTTCTTATACTGACACAAAAATGGTTTTTTAATTGTCTTAAGTCAGAACTACAGCAGTTTGCTTGTACTAACAAGAAGACTAAATATATTAAGATACCTAACAGCCCCATTAAGCTTTAAACTTCAGGGTGTTAATTCACGGACAAAAAGATTTAAGTATTACTTGAATAACACTTACTATTTGTGGCAAATATCCCTATCCATTCACATCTCTAGCTTTCTAAATAAGGCATAATTCCCAATCTTTAAAATAAAATAAAAGTCTGGCTACAAATTTGAGTTTATTCCCTACCCTCAAAGAATGATAACAGTTACAGTTTAAGCTTGTGAAAAGTTCTGGTCATTCTGTTTCAGCATTAGGTTTCCATTTATTCCAATGCAGCACAAAAGCTACTTCTCTTTTACTGAAGAAGCGAATGCATCAAGGTTTTTTCATTTTGTTTTCTAAAGCCACTCTACCAATTACGTGCATGCAATTTTGTTACACACAGTAGATGATAACTTAAAAACTTTGAGGGAATTTACAGTTATTGCTGAGTGCCACTAAAATGTATCAAAATGTCTTCCCTTGAAGCCTTTTCATTTTATTAACAAGCAATTCTATATTTAACTGATGATTACTTTGAAGAAAACTTTGAAAACAGATATCCAAATTTGTTTAGAAGCATTTTAGTGAACAACCCACCAAAAAGTAAGTGTCTGCAAAAAAAGCACAGACTAGAAAAGCCAGAAGTTCAGCCCTGAGAACACTGCTTTATCAATTTTCAAAGTCTGTGTTACTCTTGAAATGCTCTACCACCTAGTGGCTGATGCTCACATAGCTCTCAGGTGTGATGTGAGTGTATTTCAAAGCATTTCCTGCAAGAGTCAACTGAAAGAAATAAAAATTGGAAAAAAAAAAATTCCTTCCACGGTTAATCCCCTTTAAGAGCTCAGTAAAACATTTAACATTCCCAGGTCTCATGCTATTCACAAACATACAGCAAGATGACTTACACCATGGACACTTACAGCCTGTTAAGGTTCTTGAGAGTTTCAGTTATTTTGTGACATAGAGTTGCCTAATACAGTAAAACAGAAATCACTTCCACATTTTTTCCCAGAAATAGCAATAGGAGACTCTCAGTCTACCATCATAATTAACAGGAAAATGGGTAGTTTTGCACTGTTCTTATGATCAGAAAGTAAAGCATGGCACAGCTAAGTCATTACTTCTCCATAAGAATAATAGAATCATTAAGGTCGGAAGAGACTTGAGAACAGGTGAAGTTTCTGGATGAGCACCCACAGAGTCATAGAATCATTAAGGTTGGAAGAGACCTCAAGGATCATCTAGTCCAACCATCCCCCCACCACCTATTACCCACTAAGCCATGTCCTTAAGTACCATGATGCAATGGTTTCTTGCTGTAGTATACCAAGAAGAAACCATGTTATCATTTAAGGAACAGATTCTTATCAGAGTCAAGGAAATCTACCATGAGTAGTGCAGATCATATTTCAGACTCCTTAAAACTGGTAACCAGAATAAGATGTGGAAGAAAACAAACTTTCTGAGTAATTAGCATACGCTTTTTTGTAGTAATAACATAGGGGAAAAAAGCAGACACAAAATTCACCTATTAGAGCTTTCCAGTAGATCCTTAGCAAAGCAGCTGGGTTATGAAGATGACAACAATTAGCAGAGCATAGTATTAGACAATCAGTGAGAGAACTCCAACAGAGACACAGCACCAACGGAGTACTGTACTTCAGCTTTAGCTAGATTGCAGAAGAAACTTCACCATGAATACTACTTGTTAAACAGAGAATATGTCTGTTGCTCAGTGAGGACAAGTCCAGTGTTAAAATACAAAAGAACTCCTAGAGTGCATACCCCTTTTCTGAATAAGCTTGTAATATTAGACTGCATTAAGCCTTTTATGCAACAAACTTTACATCTTCAAATGAATAGCAACTTAGGTTCATTTAACAGTTTCCAACCAACACCAACTGGTTGGGTTTGATACCAATTGTTCATTCTGGTCAGCTAGTTGGACAAATCTCAAGTACATATTTGGACAGGAACTCAGAGGAACTCACCAAGACACCACTTTAACCCAAAACACTAGGCAGAGTACTTCGTTCTGCAAGTCATACTAGTACTAGCTCAATCCCGAGATGTGTCTGGTACCAGGACTCTCAAAGACTATAGGGGTTGGTTTAAAATAACAATAGTAGAAAGGCTGACATTGAAAAACAGAATATTTAAGCAATTTCATACTCAAGCAACCGAGGAAATCAGAAACAACAAGTGTGACGACATAGCAAGTGTAATTGCATTCAACTCTGGGACATCAACAAATACTAGAAACTATTTGAACAGTTTGTCACTCTTTCATGAAGAAAGTTACTTTAACCCAGGAAGGCTTGGAAAGAACATCATCAATCCTTCAGAAACATGAAAAACAGTAACACATGAGGTACAGCCACCAATAAACAACACACTTCTCAGAAGTACACAAAAGATTTTTACATCAAATTTTCTGCTGATTACTGGGGGAGAAGTATAGTTGGGAAGAGAAAAAAATTCACAGATTCATTGTCATACAATTAATCATCATTTCCCTGTTTCCTTCCTGTATAGTTTTTTACTTCCCTTCTCCCTGACATCTCCCTTCTGCAATGTTCCTCTGCCTACAATCGGTCTGTCAGAGACGCTTGACACACTGCAACTGATCAAAGAACCTAAGAACTGCCCCCAACTCATACAAAAGCCATCTTTCAGGCATAACATGTAGTTCTGAGAAACTTCAATAAATAACGAGGAAGTAGTAAGTTTTCAAATATCTTGCCGCAGATACCTCTACCAAAATAAAAACAATAAGAAAAATAAAACCCACAACACAGAAACAAACAAAATAAAAAAAAAAAAGTTCAGTAGAGACATAGCAGGCCACATGAAATTCCTTTAGGGCAAAATACCTGATCGACCTTATTGTACACGATGCTACTTATGTCCATTTTAGCTAGCCAAGAACGAACACGTTTGCATACCCAAACATCTGAGCACACAGTCTAGATTCATGAAACCACATCTTAAAACCCTGACAGATGTTGGCTAGATTGATGTTACATAGATCATTGTGCGTAAAGCGATCAATTTCCTAACTTCTTTTTAGCACAGAAAGCAAGTTTCACATCTCTCTCACAGCCTTTCATGAAGGAAGCTTTACAAAAAATAAAATTAAAAATCAGTAAACAAGAACTTCATGAAATCACTACAACACAGCTTTGAGTTTCTAATAACCAAAAGACAGGGAGCACAATTCTCTGGAAGATTAATTTATTTATAGTCTTGTCCATCCATAGGCACCTAAATTATTCCATAAGCTCCAGCTTCCATTGCAACATTTCACTAAATTAAGAATTTCAACAGTAGCAGTGACTAAAACTCAATTACAATTGACCGCAATGTGCCAGAGGTGACTAAGAGACAAATAGTAGCATAAAGACCAAGAGAAGAATTGTCAATAACAGTGACAGCAGAAGCTCCAAAACTGCCTGAACTAGCTCTCAAAAACTCCATCAAGATAAATCTTTTCAAAGAATTTTCAGAAAAAAACCTGTCACATACAGTGCAACAGATTTATAATTCTGAAATATCTTTTAGGATAAATGAAACTCAATGACAGCTGGAATGACGATGTCATATCAGTTTAGACACACACAAAACACACAATCTTAAGACAAAAAGCACTCTCCCAGGACTGCAGAGAAATTCATCACGGCAGCACGTACTTAAAATTTTAAAAAGCTTTTCAGAGACCAAAATGCAACAGCAAGGACAGAAACTATTAAGATGAATAACACAACTGGCAACAAAAGAAAACAGAAGGTACTCCTGAGAGCCTCAGCAAAGATCTGGCCTTGTTTACCAATTATTTTTTCAGGACTAGACAGGAGATGACTCCAAAACAACAAGTTGACAGGTAGACTGGGAACAGCAACAGGAGAGGTTTTGCTCCCGTCTCCTTTTTAGGTTTTCGGGTTTTTTTAAGTTAGTCTCAGTCTGAAGGAGAGGATACCATGCCAACAACTCTCTTTTTTTGTGCCAGTAATGTGAAAAACTACTTTTCCTGGTCAAATATTTGGGTTCTTAAATCACACCATATCAGCTGCAGTTTTATGTCACTCTAGACAGATCATAAAGCAACATTAATTTAATATATGACACTTAATGGTAACTCCCTAGAAGGGAAAGTTTCGTCTGTCACACTGTTATGGATGTCAAGATCAATGCAACACCCTTCAGTACTTAAAATGTTAAAATCTTATGCAATTTTCATTCTTGCATATGTTTTCTACACAGAGCACAGCTAGCATGCTGCTGTTTGTGCATCAGTTTCTGGGCTCCATTTCTAGATCCTCTTCATCTTCTACATACTTCTGTGATCAGCAGAGGACTCCTGGCAAAGTCTTTGAGGAACTTCATGATGCCTGCCATTGCCAGGAAGAGCTAGGCAGCAAGCTCTAGAAGCTTTTAACAAGGTCTGCCAGCTGCTCCTGACCAAAGGGTACTTTGAGCTTTTGTTCCAGCTGACTGTTAATTACTAAAGATCAGAAACCCTCTCAACAAGTCCTAGAAAAAGACCTATGTAAGTGCCAGTCCCAGACCGCAGCCAAAGGATGCAATACTTTGTGCAGCAGTTTGCAGAAAACGGGGCCAGAAACTCTCTCTGTACGTGTCCTCAGCAACTGTGGTAACATGCTGCCAGGCTCGGTCCCCAGCACCCACTGGAGCAGCTACCCCAGCACGTCAGAGGTCTTGACACAGACTGCGCTCTGAAGGGAGGATACAGAGGGACAGGTCTTGGACTGCAGGGACATGGCTCCAAGCACCCTACTCTAGTTGAGCCTGCTGTGAAAAAGGCTGCCCTTCCAGTACCTCAACTATACTCTATTTCCAAGGTTTCTACAAAGTTGGACTGAAGGTAACTATTATAATACTGATCTCAAGAACAGCAAGTTCAATTGAGACTTCTACACAATTCTCCACCCATCAATTTTGGTACAACAAGCAAATTCCAGCTGAATCTCAGATCCTGCATCTCCTACAGCCATCACACATTTTAGGCTCTAATGCCAAACATTTTCTGTAGTAACTTTAGATAACCTGAAGCAAGACATTCAGCTACTGAGTAACTACTCAAAATAAGCAAGGTCTGGAAGCTTCCATTAGAGCTTACAGACAGCTCACACCGAAGCAAACATTCATGTTTTATCAACTAAAGTACACCAGAACAGATGAAGGCTGGATCACACAAGAACACTGACATTAGGCATCTAAATTAAGGTATATAACACTTTCCAAAGCAGTGAAACTCATTGTGAGACTTTTTCCCAAAGCTATTGTTGCAAGTTTTCCTAGATTCAGATACACTCCATACTGAAATATTCTCTTTGCAATTATCCTACATCTAGTTGAAAAAATAAAGCATATGAAATTCTTAAGTGCTATTTTATCGCACTGCAGTAGGTAATGAGCAAATACATAGCAATATAGAGTGCAGTAAGTCAAGGTTTACAAGCAGTGGATACAGACCAGTATAATTTCACCATCTGAAATTAAATGAAATGCAAGAAAGCACAAAGTGACAAAGTTGAACTCATGTTAAGTGATCAAAGTTCCCATCACTGAAATGAAAACTTTGAAGTGTTCATACGTATCTACAGTTTTCTTCAACGCACAATTGAAAAAAACCTGCCTCCCTTCAGTTCCTGGGGTTTTTTTGGATAACAGCACAATTTCAGCAAGAGACTCCGCTCATGAATTTAGAGTTCTCTAATGTCAAATTTAAAAGCTTTCTACTACAGAGTAAACTTAAAACAGAAAAAGACTTGTCTACATGAAGGGCAAAACATTGGTTCTTTGCTCTCCATCCAATTGCACATTCTTTCAAGTATCAATTTTCCAACTTGCGCTGGTTTTGGCTGAGATAGAGTTAATCTTTTTTCATAGTAGCTAGTACAGGGCTGCATTTTGGATTTGTGCTGAAGAGTGTTGATAACAGAGGGATGTTGTTAAATTTTGGTTACTGCTGAGCAGTGTTTACATAGAGCCAAGGCCTTTTCTGCTTCTCACCTCACCCCACCCTACCAGCAAGTAGGCTGGGGGTGCACAAGGAGTTGGGAGGGGACACAACCGGGACAGCTGACCCCAACTGACCAAAGGAATATTCCGTACCATAAAATGTCATGCTCAGCATATACAGCTGGGGGAAGAACAAGGGCGGGCTAGGCGGGGACGCTGAGAGAGATGGTGTTTGTTTTCTCAAGATACTGTTAAATGTGACAGAGCCCTCCTGTCCTGGGGATGGCTGAACCCCTGCCTGCCATGGGGAGTGGGGAATGAATTCCTTCTTTTGCTTTGCTTGCATTAGTTATTGAACTGCCTTTATCTCTGCCCACAAGTTTTCTCACTTCTTCCTCTTCTGAATCCCTTCGCCATCCCACTGGAGGGGGAGTGAGCAAGTGGTTGTGTGGTGCTCAGCTGCCGGCTCAGGTTAAACCACAACACAGCTCTACTAAGCAAGTCAGGAGACAGTACCATCACAGGGGACTCCACTTGACTATTTTTATTTTCATGGAACGAGTCATAGTATTTTGTGGTAAAAACAAGAAATTCCTGAACATGTACACCACACATATTACACAAACTTATTACTTCAGCAGCAGATGTAACCACATCTTTTCATGCAAGGAAAAGATATTTCTCTCCCTAGAAAAATACGTAAATGCAGACAACAATGCCCTGGTTTCAGCTGAGAGAGAGTTAATTTCCTTCACAGCAGCCAGTATGGGGCTGTGTTATGGGTTTGTGCTGGAAGCAGCGCTGATAGTGCAGAGATGCTTTTGCTGTTGCTGAGCGATGCTCACACAGAGCCAAGGCCTTTGCTGCTTCTCGCACCGCCCCGCCGGCGGGATGGTGGGGGGTGTGCGGGGAGCTGGGAGGGGATAGACAGGGCAGCTGACCCCAACTGACCAAAGGGACATTCCATACCATATGGCGTCATGCTCGGTTTGTAAGGGGCTTGGGGGGAAGAGGAAGGGGGGGCAGTGGCATTTGGGGTGATGGCATTTGTCTTCCCAAGTAACCATTACGCGTGACGGAGCCCTGCTGTCCTGGGGATGGCTGAACCCCTGCCTGCCGTGGGCAGTGGGGAATGAATTCCTTGTTTTGCTTTGCTTGTGCACGTGGCTTTTGCTTCACTTATTAAACTCTTGTATCTGAACCCACTTTCACCCTTCCAATTCCAACGGCTGGGATAAAACCACGACAAACAACAACAAAAAAATGCCAGCCATAAGCTTCCATTAAAAAACCCAAATCTTTAATTACTAATATTCTGAATAAATTGTTCTAAGCACAAAACTAGCATTGTCTTCTGCTCTTCTACTTCACACTAATATCAAGTTTTAAAAATGCTAACCTAGTTAGTAGGAAGACCAAAGCTATTACTTTTCTTGGAGATGGGAGAAAAGAAGGAAAACAAAACTTGAAATTTTTGCCTTCCCCCTGCCCCCCCCTTTAAACCTCTATGGCAATAAGTTGCCATTAGAACACAGAAAGCAATGTCCATACTATTTGGATGACAATTACTCCAGCTGATTTTCTGCATATTTTCTTGTTAATGGGTTCATCCATTACAGGAGTTTAACAGTCCCGACATAATTTGCTCAGAAACGCACCAAATATGAAAAGCAAGCACATTCATCTATTATAATTGTCAGAATAATTATTTGACCATACTTTGAATATTAACCAATATTCTTTGCAACACATGCTGTTATAATCAATCTACTTCCTAATATTAGGAGCAGAAAAGATAACTTTAGAAAGAAGTGACAAGAACCATTAACACTGGTCTGATCAAAGGAAAGAACGAGCAGGTTCATTTGTCTGTTTAGATAGTGCTAACCAAAGCTTCATAACCCACATCTATTACCTCAAAACTCTAAATTTAGTACACTGAGTATTAATTATGTGGAATTACTAGACATGAACTAGGTAGAAAGAAGAAACCGTACACAAAATTAATCTCTCCAAGTAATAAGCTAGAAGAACGTTACTTCTCATTAATAACCATTTTTTCTCCAAAGATAGACAGGACAGGTCATTTCACATTGAAGAATGAGAACAAGTTTTTAAACACTGAATTTCGTCTGGTATTCTATAGCCAAGTCTAATTTCCATTTAAAACAGTGATACTACATGTTGTGCCGACCAATTCAATCCTAGTAGATCTAATAGAAGAAAATGATCTAGAAAGAAGTTCAGTTCCTACAACTGGAAGGAAACCGAAAAGTAAGTTGCTAAGTTTATTTTGCTATATAACAAGTAGATATTGAAAAGGTAGACACATTTTTAATGTAAGTAATTGGCTAACCAGGATGTATTCCAGCTAGCTCTGGTTCAAGAGCAGGCAGTCAGTAAGTCCACCTTTCAAGTCTGGTATCTGTAGCCAACACCTTACTAATAGACAAAACCCATCACAAGACAACTCCAAATACCAAAGCCTGGCAGTTCCAATCAGCACACTAGGGAAAACAGGCTGGCCAATGAGTCCAGGAATAGAATATGCACCAAAATAACGAACTATATATAAGCCCTTACGCACCATTGAATTCAGAAACATCTTTTGAAATTATTCCTGACACTCTAAAAAATGTTGCTTATGCAGGGTACTCAGACAGTAAAGGACACTATTTGATTGTCACTGTTTGATTAGCAAAGCGAGCTCACCAACTAGGGTTTCTTTCACAGGTACAATGATACATGACTCATTATTACTGATTCACTAAATACCAATTTTTAGAATATTTTTTTTCTCCCTTTCCTTATGCAACACACATAAATGCTTTTTGCTGCTTTTGTTCATCATTTCCGTATTATTGGCAGTTAGCAAACGGAACACTTACCTGTGACCAGGATGATAAATTACAGTAGTTATTCCATGGGCATAATGGCTGCTAAAGCTGAAGCTATGACTTTCTTGAAAGCTTTGATTTGTTCCAACACTAAGTATAGGGGGAAAAAATACATGTATTATTTCAGATTTATGTCCTTTAAAGAGTGGGAAGAATTCCTTTGACGGTCCTTCTCAAAGCAGGTCAAAATTTTTGCTTACCTTACAAGATAACTTCTCAATTCTCCACGATAGTTAACAACAAGCAGTTCAGCTGACCATTGGGCACTTGCTTTGTATTCTAGAAAGATCAACCCAGCAATAGCATAACTCAGATCTCCTGGAAAACTTGCTGTCTTTACCCAAAAATGCAGACAGACATTGAGAGAGAAAAGGGATGGGGAAAAAAAGAAATAAAAAAAGAAAAGGCTTGGTTATTTAAAGAACTATGAAGTTATATTTTCTGTATTGTATTAAAAACAATAAAGTTACATAGCTTGTATTACTAACAAAATACACTTCCTTTTATCTTGATTTTAAAGAAATCTTACTATTATAAAGTCTGCAAGACAATATACTAAGGAAATGCACTTGAGCCACCTTCCTCAAATTAGTTTAATACAACCTTTGAATATGCAAAATGTAAAATATATTGTGCGAGGCAAGCCAACAACAATTATCTATTCTCATACCAAGGAAAACGCTCATATTGCTCTAATCAGCAATATTTCTTGGTTTATAAATGACTCTGCATATAAACTGTAGATTTGTAACTACTACTACAAATTTCAATTATCTGCACACAAACTAAGTAGATGGTGCTATACATTCATGATCTGATGTACCTGCACATCTACCACAATTCTAAGAAAATAAAGATGAAGATTCTGACTAGATACAACAGCACAAAGGACATGTCATGCATAGCACTTGCAAAGCTTAAGTTTAACTATAATATATCCATCGTATGATGACCAATTCACAGTATTCATACCGTAAGCCTTTACACCAAAGTAAGCCATGATTAAACAAAAGCCAAAGAGTGGAAATTACCTTTTATCCCTACAAAAAGTTCTACTATATTCATATTTAACCTCAGGGAGCACTTACCGGTGAAATGACCAAAAGCTCACTGCCCATTAGGTCAAACACTCTCACTGTTCCAGTGCTTTCAGCGTAAGCAAGTAATGTACAGTCATGACTCCATGCCACTCGCCTCCACTGGGGGTTAGGATCCTTTGGCACTATGAAATAGAAAAAATGTTATTAAAAAGTGAATCATAGCATTTTTAAGGTTGGAAAAGACCTCTAAGATCATCAAGCCAACACCACCATGTCTACTAAACCATGTCCCAAAGTGCCACGTCTACACACTTTTTGAACACTCCCCGGGACAGCAATTCCACCATCTCTCTTTGCAGAGCCTGTTCCAATGGCTGACCAATCTTTCAGTGAAGAAATTTTTCCTAATATCCAATCTAAATCTCCCTTGGAACGATTTGAGGCTGTTTCCTCTTGTCCTGTTACTTGGGAGAAGAAACCAACACCCATCTCACTACAACCTCCTTTCAGGGAGTTGTAGATGGCGATAAGGTCTCCCCTCAGCCTCCTCTTCTCCAGACTACATGATCCCAGTTACAAATATAATTCCTTAAAACAAAAAGTCAACTGAATCAAAAAATGCAGGGTGCCTACCATCATCACGAGCTTATCTTGGAACAGAAAAAACAATCCTCACCACTTCCAACACTCACTATGTCTCCTAAACCCATTAATTTTAACTATCATTTAATTTCAGATTCAGGTTTCATATTTTAATCATCAAGGCGGGGCGGGGGGGAGAAATGGTGCTATTCACAAAGTAAAATTATTAAGAGATTCTTCCCAATGCTTTTAAGATGTTATGATATTATCTTTAAAGTAAACCACCACTACCATTTCGCAATGCAGTAATAAACAATGATGACACTAAGTAATTACGTAGAGGTTTCCATATTCTATACCTTGACATTTTCCAACTATGGATCCAAAGTCATCTTTTGCAGACCTGCAGAAAAAAAGTGTTTCATGGATTTAAATAAGAAAAAAAAAAAACACTATTCAATTTTCCAAAATAAACAGAACGCTATAAAAATATTCTTAAAGTGCACAATTCAAAGGCTTGAATGTATTTAACTACTTGCTCAGAAAGGCAGATAGTAGCCTTCACCCTTAGGCAGCTACAGTAACTACCAACAGTATTTTAGAAACCCTTCTCCCAACACATAAATACTAATATCCCTCATTTAGTAGTAACACTGTTCAAAATAGGACAGCAGCATTTCAGAACTTCAGCATGTAACTTTAGGGGAAAAAAAACAAAACAAAAAAACCTATTCAGTATTCTCTAGGTTACAATTTTAGAAACAATGCAAGAATATAGTTACACTAATACAGTTGAAACACAGTATTTATTTTATAGTCTATAAGCTGACATTTATGGTGTTCACACCACTTCTGATTGAACAATTTTCATACACTTGCTTCTTTTACATATAAATAGAAGGCCTGACCTTCTGGCAAATGGATTTTTGTGAAGCAAGTAAACACACTCAATCAAGATTCGTTCTACAGCTAAATGTGTTCTTGAACTGGCAAAGGAGAGCTTGTTGTGAGAGTAGAAAAAAAGGGAAAGCATCAGTCTTTATGGCGATGCACATTACATGTAAAATAAGGTGAAGTATTACACATGCCAGCGATGCTACAGAGAAGCAGAATACTAGCTCCTCGAATCATTTATTTGGAGAGAACTTCTATTCTCTTGTGATGACTTTAAAGGGACATGGAAAGGGAAAGGTTAGAAAGACCATGATTTGGGTTCAGTATTTTGAAGCATCTGCATTGTTTTTCTTTTACATCTTGGAAAAATAAATAAAAGACACAGATACAGATAGATATATG
Organism: Psophia crepitans; assembly: GCA_013399095.1. Classification (NCBI taxonomy): domain Eukaryota; kingdom Metazoa; phylum Chordata; class Aves; order Gruiformes; family Psophiidae; genus Psophia; species Psophia crepitans. The sequence continues at coordinate 108,846 of VWZZ01004894.1, read as the reverse complement.
ATTTTATCTCTAACATTTATAATTGTGGGGGGCTTTGGGGGAGGGTGTGCGCTTCAGGTTTTTTTAAATGGAGAATAGCCAAGAACTAAGAAGAAACAGAAGGTTTCTGCTTTCTAAGTGACAATATATTCTAGGATTACTCCACAGATTACTTTCAGAATGTATATAACATTCTCAAAAAAAAAAAAAAACAAAACCAAAACAAAACGTATTTAAAAGTATGGTTAGTAAACAACTGGAAACACTTTCTCAGAACTCCACAACTGTGGTCATGAAACAATAGATAATGCTAAGTTACCTGATTTCTACACATTGGTCTTGAACAACCGCCAACAATTTGCCATTGCTGAAAGAGAAAAATAAAGATGTGGAAGTTCATTTAAAGTCCCATCTTTACAGAATGTGCACCAGAGCTCTAGGTGCTTTTCTCCAAGGTTAGTTATAAACTTCCTCTTTTGTAAATCAAAACAAATTGGGAAATATCAAATTTTGTAACCAAAAAAAAAAAGAGAAAAAAGTCAGAGCTGTAATAAGATTCCCTTCATGTCACAGAAATGTGTCTGTCTCTTTTCTAGTAGCACTAAAACCAGAAAAAATGTCTAAAATCTTGCTGCAGAGAAGGTCAGAATCAGACGTTGCTTATGGATAATTTTGTAACAGCAATATCTAAAACTACTTATGGCTTTATCTGCAATTAACAACTATCATACTTCATTAAGTTACGTCATCTCTCTAGGCGCAGATCTCCTGTCTTTGTACCTAACACATAACACTGGAACTGGCATGTTGTGCATCGGTAGAGATCATCACTTCCTCAAAGAAGCACCATCTCAACAATACAGAGCTCTTGCTGAACCACTGATCACATTCAGTGATAACACACCACAAACTAAAACATTCCATACTACTTTTATGTCACTGAACCATTTTTCTGTACATCTTTATACTTATTTTTAAAAGCCATTCACTCACTATCTCACTGATGCTGCTAAAATTACTGCAGAACATCTGGTTCTAGCCTTAGAACTCTCACTTCTCTACACATACAATAGCAGACAAGCCTTGAAGGTATGCATTGCCTTCCACTAATTTTAAAATAAGTAATTTATATCACATATCCTGCCAATTTATAGCTCTTTAACTGCTATAAATTTCAGTCCTGAATACGATCCCAACAGAAAGATTGCACTGCAAGCCACTTTGCCTCAAAAGCTGGAAGGACACTCAGACCTGAGTGAAAGATGCGTTAAATGAAGGAAGCAGTGTGCAAGCCCTTAGGTAGCAGGCCAATTTTTCTTTCCCAAGGCTACCTGTGAAAGCCTCCGGTATTTCTCTTGACCAAAAAGAACAACATGACTTTAGCACAATACTAACTCAGCATTGCTACCAAGGAGGACGGCGGGAGGAGAGCAAGCATTAATACATTCACTACTGCCAAAAACAGAAAAGCATGTGAGCTGGTTACCTTGCAAGTACTAGGTGCCAGTTGATCTGTTTATTAACTAGACGAACCAGTCCAGTGGGCAGAGAAAACTTTGCAGGGCTGAAATAACAAAAACATTAGGCTAAATCAGAACAAACACCTAACAAAAGCAGTACCTGAGTACCCGTGCTAGACAACTCAGCTTTAAGGCAACCATCAGCCACCTGGGAGGTTTCAGCAACTAAACGTGAACCAACACTGCACCCTACCAGTGATGAAGGCTAACAACATCTTTGTTTGTATTAATAGAATTATATCTACATATTAAGAGAACAGATTATTTACTCGTCACTCTTTGTACTCTGATCAGCAGCCAGTTTTGAGCCTCTTCATTAAAAAAAAAAGAACACCCCAAAACTGGTGGGCCACCAAGATGATCAGGGGACTGGAACGCAACGCTTGCCCTACAAGGAGGCAAGGCTTCAGGAGAACCAAACAGCAGCTCTCTGACACCTAGGCTCTTACGAAGAAGCCAGAAGCCACTGAGGTGCATGGCAGGAGCACAACAAACTGATCAATCTAAACCAGAGAAGGTTCCAAGCTGACATAAGGAAGAGAATTCTTCACCGTGAAGACATCCAAGCACCAAAACAGGCTGCCCAGAGAGGCTTTGGGATCTCCATCCTTGAAGGTTTTCATGACCAGCTGGAGAGAGCCCTGAAGAACCTAGTCTGAACTGAATATTTTCCCTCCTTTCAGCAGGACTTCAAACTAGAGGTCTCTTGAGCTCCCTCCCAACCGCTTATAATAAATACTTTAAAATAGCAACTAGAATCAATTATAAAAGCTGGAAATCAGATTTTAAATATGACTGCTGGGGCAGGGGAATAAGCTAATTCTGTCTGCAACTGAATTCTTACAAGTAGACTTATATGATGTTAAAGAGCCCACAAATACCACTCAAAAAAAAAACCAACAGCAAAACAAACCAGCCAAAATACCACAAACGGGGGGGGCAAAATAAAGAACACCAGCAATAAGGAAAACAACATTGCCTGCTGAATTCAGGTATAGTATGGTTTCACAGGGAGCCACATTCACGTCCCCTAAAAAGGGAGAACTAGTATCTTCAAACCTGTCAAGGGCATCAACCAAGTAGGAAAACCATAGAGCTGAAATTCTCCAGGGACGCTGCATTTATCCCAATACGTATCTGGGACTATTTAAGTGTCTTTTGAATCAGAAGTTATAAATTTATAAGTGGCATGAGTGTTGCTCAAGTATTACCAAGCTTTGGTATGGCCATCTGAATTCTCAAGAAAAAAAAAATGCAAATTATTACCCCAAAGGAAGCAAATCCTGACATGCCATCGTACCTGTTGTTGAGGCTTAATGAAAAACCATCTTGACTTGCAATATCTCAGCTGGGAGTGGGAAGGACAAATATGTGTTTTGAAAGAGATTACGTTCCAACTGGAAGTTTACTTAGGCTTCTGATAAAAGTGAAAAGTCAAACTATATAATATATACCAGCTCTTTTCTAGATAGTTTTCGGCTGCAACTCAAGTGGTTCCAACTTAGACTTATATAAACCGAATACTCTAGGCATTGTTTGGACATATTCTAAGCAAGTGTTCAATTTTTAATAAAAAACTTCCCATAAAATCAAACATCTATAAAAATCTTACCAAATAAAAAGATTAAGCACTATTTTCATCAAACTTACCTGTACCAGATGTACCGAAGCAAAAACAAGGTAGGACCTACAATGGAAAAAGAGGCAAAAATTATATCTCTAGCAGTTCTAAAACATTCTCCAGCTTACTGCACACAATCTCAGAAATTCTCACAAAAGAAAAAGGTTTTAAGGAAAAAACTCTCTATCCTTGGCCAATGAATTCTTGTATTAGAGAAAATGCAAATGGCAGATCAAAAAATTCCTACACTTCTCCAGAAATTCTAAGAGAAATTCTTACTGGATGAAAACGCAATTCAGTTACTGCATAAACCATGTGTTGAATGGCAATGTAAATACCATAATGTAAAGCTTCCTCGCAGAGCTAACTAGCAAACAGCCCAACGCAAGAGCTGCTAGAGAAAAAAAAAAAAAACAAAACAACACAACATTTTGCAAAATATAAGAGAGGTTCTAAACTTCTTAGATGTATGGTTTATTACTTTATCCCAATAAGCTAGTAGAGGCAAGAAAGCTCATAAAAATGACATAAAAATAACACAGCAATATTGATAATCAGAAAACATCTTCCTGAAAACACATCCTGCATTCTATTTCCATTACACTAGCCATCCCAAAGAGCAGAAATTGTAAATTTTACAAGCAATCCACACACCATTCTTATGAGTCATGAACATAAGAACAAGTCATATTTACCTGTAATTGCTCTAGTGATGATAAATGATGCACCATGTTTTCTGTTGCCTCTTGGCTGCAATTACAACAATAATGGTCAAACACTATGTTCTACATTTTAACTTCAATTTAACACTCATACATATATTCACAGATTAAATGTAAGTTGCCTTCTAGCCTACAAGTTCCTGATGTATTTTGTTCCTTGCGACTTCATATAGTGAGTAATTTGACTGCATAAGCTAAAACAGGCTATAAAGCCAAATATTTTAAGTGCCAAGCTGTAATAAAATGTACTACAGATTGTCTATTGATTCAGCTTTGCCTTGATCTTTGGGCAGTAACAAAAGACATTGGCTTCTATGTTCTCCTGTAAGGTATTATAAATCACTCTTGCCATGCCAATTGAATGCCAGATTGAACTGTAATGCCCAGAAGTCAAAGCAATTGGTGTTCAGCATATTACACTAATATATAACTGCTAAGTTATATAAAGACTGCTCACGAAAGTTTCAGAAATACTAAGAAAAACAAAGAACTTCTGAAGTAGAGCTTTTTAAGTCAGTTTGTACTAGGTCACACAACCATTCAGATCACCACCTCTATTCACACAGCCTTTCCAGCAGTCCTGCTCTGCTTAAGGGTGGGGTGACAACACTACACTCACTGTATAAATGAAAGCCCTCTCCAGAAAAAAGAAACGCAAAACAACATAGGATGTATATCGTTAGCTATAAGAGGAGGTAAAATTATTTGCCAATTTGCCAAAAAGGAGGTAGGAAAAAGGGATTAAACTGAGAAGAAAGGTAACTATTAAGGAAGCCATCACACTCAAATCTTCAAAATTAACAGTATGCTTATACTTTTCCAGCTAAAACATTAGAGCACCACAAACTGAGCGTTGGGGTAGGTAATGTATTTCCCCCTCCCTTCAGTAATGATCTGCTCTATGTAACTGAAACATGCAGACCTCTCACACCATGTTACAGAGCAGCAAACACTGAAACATACACAAATGTGTCAAAATTCCAGAGTATGTCCATGTTATAAAAAAAAAAAGACAAACAAAAACTATTTGAGCTCCCCAAATTAAGCTATTGAAGTAAAGATTAGCAGTTTTCTATGCAAAGTTTGCAATCCAGAAACAGTCTTTTGAATAATCAGGCTATCTTCTCACAGCATGTAGGAAGCCAACACAGCTGTGCTAATAGATAACGTTACAAATTCAGGTTGATCAATCAGGAAATCACAAGGCATTACAGTAAAATAAGTGAGAGCATAAATTACTACTTACAACTATCACAGTACCTCAGGGAGAGCTGCAACTTCCTAGCAAGGTTAAAAGCAGAGCCTGTTAAAAGTTTTTTGACTAAGAAAAGTTCCCAATAAAAAAATTCAAAAATTCCTTATGCTTCTTTAGAATTTTATTTAATATTCTTCATGTCCGTTCCTGAGCCTAAACTGCAGGCTTCTATTCCACATATCTTAAGCCTTTCACAAAGTTAATTTACTTTTATACCCTGAAGACCTGAATTTTACTTTTTACAAGAACATATTACTATCACCTCAGCAACAGCAATGGCTCTCAGATCTGCTATGTTTTTTAAAATTCATTCCCGTTTGGGAAAATACGTCCTCCTTTACTGGAGCATTCCAGAAATAAAACCTAAGTGACTACCTCATTGACAAGACACCCACTTAGTTTTGGATTTTGCTGCACACCCAGTAAGCTTATGGTGGAGGGCACGGACGTTGGGGAAATCTCAAAACATTAGATAGCAATGGAAAAAAAAAAGGTCACAAAATCAAGTGACGCATTCCATACATTTCAGAAGACAGACAGCACAGACAGTCTGCCGGTACTGCCACAAATGATTCCACGAGTCCTGCCCTGCAACCTCCTCCACAACCACTGCCTCACGCGGTATTTTCACTGACCAGCTACTCGTTACTTCCTTTTATTCTCAATATATACTTCAGGGCTCCCAAACAGCGCACTATGTACATTCACATCACTACACTGAATGCAGACCGCTCGATGTCCACACCACTCTTTTCTCTGCTATTGTCAGTTACTTGCATGCGCATCCTTTACAAACACCTGTTATTCTGCTCCGTCCCCCAAAAAAAAATACAACACTTTATTGGGAAATTCAATACAGGTGAATGAGAATACTAACAAGAACGAAAATTAAAGCTAATTTGGGTTTCCAACTTCAGAAATCTATGCCTGTTTTATCAGTGTCTTGAATTTAACGGGGCTGTACGTGTGCACTAGTTACAACGTACAGTTCTAAGTGCCCAGCACTCCAGAATGAAAAGGGAATCATTGCAAATGAGGTAACAGAAAAATAAAACAAAGTCAGTAGAGACCTGTAAAAAGTTTGCTTTAAGGCCTTGCTCTGTATCATAGATGACTTCACAGAAAACATTTAATTTGATTTCCCAGTGCAGCATTCAATTTCCTTTCCCTTTCTGCTATCCCTCACTTCACTCATCCAAACCATTCAGTTCTACAAGAAGTAAGGCAGGGAGTGTTTTGTGACTTTTTCTGAAAAGTGTGAACAAACCAGAATTAAAAGACAGATGTTCTAAAGGAAAAGTCACAATCACTGAAAAAATATCACTGCTATGGTAACTCAAGGCAAAAACTGAATCATGCTGACAAAACAATCTGTGTGACTGTTTATGTCAATGTAAAATCAATTTCCCACCAAAACTGTAAAAATATCAGAAGTGTCCTTGGCTACTGACAGTCTCCAAGAAGGATGTAAATCCAAGCAAACTACATAGCATAATATTTTCAAGCTTTCCTACCTCTGCCATTCAAAATGGTTATTATGTTAAAAATAAAGTATATAGGCAAGAAATACCAAGTTTAAAATAGCCTGTACCATTCGCTGAAGTTGACAAACAGAATTCTAGGATGCTGTGGTGGGCTGACCCTGGCTGAAGTCCAGGAGCCCACCAAAGCCGCTCTATCACTCCCCCTCCTTAACCAGACATGGGAGAAGTGGTGTAACGAATGGCTCAAGGGTCGAGATAAGGGTAGGGAAAGGCTGTTCACCAATTACCGTCCTGGCCAAAACAGACCAGACATAGAGAGGAATTCATCTAATTTATTACCAAGCAAACACAGAGCAGAGCAGTGAGTAATAAAACCAAATCTTAAAACACCGCCCCCCACCCCTCCCTTCTTCCCAGGCTCAACTTCACTCATGATCTCTCTCTGCTCCCCCACAGCAGCACAGGGGCACAGGCACGGGGGTTACGGTCAGTTCATCACACGTTGTCTCTGCTGCCCCTTCCTTCTCAAGGGAAGAACTCCTCACACTCTTCCCCTGCTCCAACATGGGGTCTCTCTCATGGGAGACAGTCCTCTACAAACTCCAATGTGAGTCCTTCCCACGGGCTACAGTCCTTCACGAACTGCTCCCATGGGTCTCTCCCATGGGGTGCAGCCCTTCAGGAGCAGACTGCTCCAGCATCGGTCTCCCACAGGGTCACAAGTCCTGACAGCAAACCTGCTCTGGCGTGGGCTCTGCTCTCCATGGGGCCAGAGGTCCTGGAAGGAGTGTGCTCCAGCATGGGCTTCCCACAGGGTCACAGACTCCTTCAGGTGTCTCCACCTGCTCCAGTGCAGAGTCCTCCAGGGGCTGCAGGCGAAATCTCTACACCCCATTATCCCTCCTCCACGGGCTGCAGGGGGGCAGTCTGCCTCACCATGGTCTTTACCACAGGCCTCTGCTCCGGTGCCTGGAACATCTTCTTCTCCTCCTTCTTCACTGACCTTGGTGTCTGCAAAGTTTCTTCCATCTTCTCACTCCTCTCTCTGGCTGCAAAAGCTCCTGCAGTTGGTTATTTTGTTCTTAACTCCATTATCCCAGAGGTGCTACCACTGTCGCTGATGGGCTCGGCCTTGGCCAGCAGTGGGTCCGTCTTGAAGCCAGCTGGCATTGGCTCTGTCAGACGTAGAGGAAGCTTCTAGCAGCCCTTTGCAGAAGCTGCCACCCTGTGGCTCCCCTGCTACCAAAACCTTGCCATGCAAACCCACAACAGATGGTTCAAAATTCTGACAATCGGGGAGAATAAGGCCCCTCAGACTGTGGTTTCACAATCACTTTAAATTGGCATACGCACACACTGCCACTAAAGGGAGATCTCACACTTCACTCAGCCTTGTTACCTACACAAGTAGTGGGGTGACCACCCAACAAAAGGAGATGAAACACCACGATTGTTTCTCAGACTAATCAGTTGTTTAATCAATTTACCATGCAACTTCAAGAATACTAATGGCAGCAGAAGAGAATGGATACTTGTCAGAAGTGTGCCCCCTTATCACACTCGCAGAACTACACTCTCATGTGTCACCAACCTAACTCCTCATGGTTTGCAGGCACGTAAATCGCTTCCCTATGTTACTAGAAATAAACACTATTTACCGTCTCTCAAAGTACAGTTAAATAAATATGGGTGCAACTGTCTGCTCACCTGTACGAGCAATCCATAAAGTTATCAGTTGGTAACACTGCAATCATATTTTCCTAACACTAATACTTGCTGCTGCAACTGAGGGTTTACAGATCAAGAGAAACAAGTAAAAATGTCTTTCTGGCAAACAAAAATCTATTTTTATGAGAATGATTTTAGTAACTATAACTAAGTACATTCCTCCACTTGTGGTGGTTTTACATTTCCTCTGCTCAGAGGTTCCCATTAAGCACAAAGCCTTGTTCAAGTACTTCCATAAACTAATCCTAGTGAGAAAGGCATTGCCAACTGCAGAGGAGTCGAAAGCCTAATCCAAGAAACAAACAGAAGCACACTGCAGCTATCACAGGCGAAAAAATGACAAAGAAAAGATGAGAGGAGCACCTCAGCTCTCCCACTGACCCACGGAGAAGAACAGGCAGTACGCAAGCAAAAACACAAGAATGATGTTTTCCCATGTTTTAAACTGTGACGTCTGTTTGTGTGCCTGGCAGATGCAGTGGCCCAGCCGCCCCCCTTCAGTCACTCACAACGCAGAGGCAGCCGCCCCGACACGCAGGACGGGAGCGCGGGCTGCCCTGCCTCACGGCGGGGAACCCGGGTAAAGGCCACCGGGACGGCTCCAGCCCCGCTGCGTCTGCAAACGAGACCCGGAATCCACCACGGTTCCCTCGCGTCTGCTCAGCAGTAAGACCTGGGACACATTCTTCTGGTAGAGAGCCAGAAAGCCTCCATCCAGGGCATCCCAGGCGGCGAGCGAGGAGTGACAGCGCGGGAACCGGGTGACCCGGGACCGCAGCAGGACAGGCACCTTCTGCGCTTGCCCCTGCAGCCCTCCCCGCTCTCTTGCCCGTCAGGAACGGGGCGGGCAGCGCGGTGAGCCTTCCTGGAGTCAACAGCCCGTCCCCAGGCCCTCAGGGCCGGCGGCCGCCCAGCCCCCGGGCCAGCGGGGC
>VWZZ01004894.1:58696-99192 GCA_013399095.1 Psophia crepitans | reverse complement strand
CGCCCGGCCCCGACTGGAGCCGCGCCCCTCTCCCCGCCTCACCGCGGGGCCAGGGGCTCTTGGCTTCACTGCCGTAGGGGCTCTGCAGCCCTGGAGGGGAGTCTGCTCCGGGGGAAGCTCGAAGCTGAGGGCAACGGAGTAAGGCCGAGGAGCCCTCACTGCCCCAGCGGCTCCTCTGGAGGGCGGCAGCTGCAGCCTCAGAGACCTCAACCTTCCCTCTAAGCCATGAGGGGCGGGATGCACTTTTGGGGCAAGAAACAAGGAGATGGCTACCGAATATAACATATGATGTACACCTACAGAGAGCATATACAAATGAGCCTTTAGATCTACAGCCTGACTGCTGCTCAGGGATCCCCAGAGGCCTTTTATCTGGCACCCAGCCCTGCCCGGCAGCAAGGTGCCGCCATCGGGGCCACCCTGCCGGCGTGGCCTGCATGGCCTTCTCGGCAGGACGGGCCAGGGAAGCGCCTGCCGCTGCTGCCTGGTGTTGGCTGTCCAGAAAGCTGCTGGAAAATTTAGGGTAAGCAACACCTAATGCAGGCATGGCCTGAGGGTATTAATTAAACTCTCAATAGGAAAAAAGCAAAAGTTACATATTTCTCACAAATTACTTTTTCAACTTTAACAATGCTGTATAGAACTTACAAAGAAGCTGTGGATGCCCCATCCCTGGCAGTGTTCAAGGCCAGGTTGGATGGGGCTTTGGGCAACCTGGTCTAGTGGAGGGTGTCCCTGCCCATGGCAGGGGGGTGGAACTAGATGATCCTTGTGGTCCCTTCCAACCCCAACCATTCTATGGTTCTATGGAACGTTTCAGTCCTACAAGCACTTGTACAGTTCAGCTCTCTCAAGCAGATAAAAACATGCCTGTTTATAAAATGAAAGAACTAAGGTTTCAGTTTCTCCCCTGTGACTTTAGAAAGCATTTGAAAAATTGAAAGAAAATTACCTCACACCCTGCCACTTCTGCTCCTGAACTCTAATTTTAGCTTGTATTTAGCAGCCTCTTAGTCTTGTGGGCAACTGTGTAGCTTAGAATTAGGCTAAACTAAAAATTCAATTCTGAAACTAGGGATTCAGGGCAATATGAAAACTGTTCTTGCATACTTGGGAAACACTTCGGGAAGAAACAAGTACTGAGAAAAAAATGCTTTCTGGCTGTCTTTTTACTTAGTATCTCTTCAGCTGTATTTGACAATGCAGTTTGTAAAGCAATGACAAATAGCGTAACATCATGTTCACAAGCTTCAAAGAGTTGTGGAAGATTCATAGTAAATGACATGCTGGGTTCCAAGCCAACAAGCAGCACTGCGTGTTGGTATCGAGGTCTGCCTACAAACGTGTTTTCTCCAAATCACAATTGAATCTGTAGATTATTTGTATCTGCATCCTTAAAAATTATTTGATTAGTCATTTATCCAAAAGCAAGCAAAATAAGGATTGACAGATATAGTGCAGAAGAGCGAAAGAAAGGAAGCACATCAAATGAAGATATTCCCAAAGGAATCATTAATGCATGAGAAGCCATCCTGATGCAAACAGCCGAGTACTAAAGATACAAAATACCGAGTGCATTTTTCTCTGCACGACGCCTTGTTTCTACAGCATAAGGTAACAGTCAGTTGGGCTCAGTGAGAGTTTTAAAAGAGGTCTTGAAATAAACTTCCCGGATAAAACCAGTACTCAAATTGCAACACAGTAGTTGGGAGAACTGCAGCATCAGAGTTGCTGTCGTTTGGCCTTCGAGCCAGATGTGTCTGTATCTGAGGCCTGGCTTAGGAAAGGTTAAAGGTGTTTCACAATAGAAAACTAATTTTGCAGTGCCTTCCACTTAGCAGAAAAATGCACCACTGATTCCTGGTGTGACTGTAAAAGCTGCATTTTTTCATTTGCAGTCTAGTTTTATTTTCATACTAACACCCTGGAGATTCTTGCCTTTAACTTCACTAGAAGTTATCCTGAAAAAAAGATTGTGCAGAATTTGGAGAAACTTCTGTGAAATCTGGAGAAGAACGTATCCCCAGGAACACACGTCTGAACGACTGGGTGTGTTACCGCTGCGTGAAGGGATTTTTGTTCACTTAAAAACCCTGGACGCGCTTTCTGCCAAACGTGTTTATTGCAGAAGACCATGCGAACGCGAGTTACACTGAACACATGAAAAGATGACAGCACTGCACGCAGATGTAACACAGCCTGCCACTGTGAACGCACGGTTCGTGTTTACAAGCCCAGTTACACCAGTATAACCCAGACTTCACTGTCCCTCCGTAGCTGCCGCTGCGAGGTGCGGCACCACGGACACACTCGGCTTCCATTTGCAGGGGAAAAAACACGCCGCACTTTCAGAAACGTGGTAGCATCCCAAGCAGGCGACCTGAGCGTACCCCATAAACCCGCAAACAGAGGGAAAATATCAACCCCTCCGAGCCCGTACCACCGGCAGGGCCGCGCCTGCGCCCGCCCCCCCGCTCCGGAACGCGCGGCGCGGCGCCTCCTGCCTCCACCCGGCGCCGTAAAGCCACGGACGGGCTCAGCGCCTGCGCCCTGCGGGTTGTGGCATGAGGCGGTGTTCGAGGGGCGAAGATGGCGGCGTTTTCGGGTACGTGGTGCGGAGGGGGGGCGGTTGCGCCGCTGGCAGCAAGGCACGGGGAGGGCCGCTCCCCTCTGGACCTGCTGGCGCCTTGTGGGGTGGCGGCTCCCGGTCTCGCCGCGGCGGACAGGCCCTGTCAGCGCCGGGCCTGCCCGGTAGTGCGTGACTTACCACGTAGCAGGCTGAAGGGCGAGAGGCCTGTGGGGATGTTGGCGCCCTTCCCGGTTCCTCGGGCTTTTGCAGGCCTTCAGAAGTGCTTACTTATCGCAATGGATTTGTTGGTTGTAGCGTGTGTGGGGTGTACATTTCTCCGGCAGGCGGGGTGCTCAAAAGTCACGCTCCTTCTCGGCCTGCCTGCTTTCTGTGACAGGAGGCTCATCACAGCTTTCTGTGTATTGCAGTGGATAATAACATAATAACTTTTTTAATAGGAGTAGCTCTGTTCCGTGATAGGGCTTGAGATACCTGTTTAAGCTAATCCAAAAACTTAGTGTTGAAGGAGGAAGCATCACTCCCCGCCCCCCGCACATTGTTTAGATGGAAGAATAATTCCTGGCTGCAGGCATCATATATGTCAGCCCAGCTCTCTACATGTGTGAGGTATATGTGAAACCCAGCATGGGACAGTGTGAAGGTTACAATGTAAAAGCTCCCTGTAGAAATGTGTATATTTATACTTAAAAGAAATTGATTTAGAGTAGTCCTGTGCACCTGAAAGGATTACCAACAGCTAAATTGCTATTTTGATGATATAATACCGTTGTTTGGGTTAGTTAAGAACTGGTTTCCTCTTGCCTTTATTGAATAGGTGCAGGTTGCTTTTTTTTTTAAATTTTAAATATAATTTGTTTATCAACATGCAACTGTTATTACGTGGCTTCATGTTTAACTTGTGTCTGAGGTGCAACCATCAGATCTTATGAGTTTGCCAGAAGGAGTATCTAATGAAAAAAAACTTTTAAAGCTGTATGTCATTAGTAACCCTATGAAAATAAAGCATTGATGAGTTAATATGTGTATGTGAAACAACATTTGGTGAAAAGAAACTTAAGTATCTCAAATTTGAGTTCTTATAGAATACAGGTGTGTTCTTTTAACTGTTTGCATCTGAACTATAGACAGGATATTTGTGATTCATAAAGTCTTCCCTGTTGTCTGCATAGGCAGTTTCCTTAAATGTGCAAAGATAAGTACCTGCCCTTGAAATAGTACTTAGTTCCCAGTTTGCTTTGCTGCTATGTCAGCACCTGCCCCCATGCCTAGTATATGCCTGACTTACTCTAAGTGGGGACCACAGTTGAAACTGTCTGTAGGGAAGGAAGAATGTCTCTTACCTGTAACTTGAGCTCTGTAGAGAGGGCTGCATGTGCTGTTGCCAAAAAGAAGGCTTGTTTTATTTTTGTCTGTAGTTCGAAGTGTTGATACTAGGAGATCTTTTGGGCTATGTTGAGGTAAATAACGCTGCTTGTTTCTTTTTCGTGTCTTACAGAAATGGGTGTTATGCCTGAGATAGCTCAAGCAGTGGAGGAGATGGACTGGCTGTAAGTAGGCATGCATTTGGGTCTGGCAAAATCTCATTTGCCTTTCAGTGATACATGACATGCTTCTTAAAATACTTCTGTTGTCTCATTAAAACAGAGCAGATATGTGTTCTTCTTTAACTGTCACATCTCATGCACTTCTTTTTAGTGTGAAATGACTGAGGAAGACAAATTGTGAGTGCAATGGTAACATTTAGACTTGGACAAGCACAGCATAACTGCTTATACTTCAGTGTCATTTGATAAAAGCCTCTGTGCTTCTGTCTTGTTTATTATGTATTGCGGGATTATTGGATGAAATGCTGTCACATCATTGATGCTGTCTTAGTAAATGTTTTCCAGACTGTGGTCTGCATTTGTGTTCTGCAGAGTTTATGCTTGTGTGTCAGTCTTATAGAAGAGTTATTCTTCCTGGCCTTAGTTACTTGTTTAGCTAAAATATGTGACCGGTGAGGGGGGATAGGCTGGAGATCAGGAAAAGGTTCTTCACCGAGAGGGTGATTGGGCACTGGAACAGCCTCCCCAGGGAAGTGGTCACTGCACTGAGCTTGACTGGGTTCAAGAAGCATCTGGACAGCGCTCTCAGTCCTCTGCTCTGATTGGGCTGGTCCTGTGTGGAGCCAGGAGTTGGACTTGGTGATCCTTATGGGTCCCTTCTAACTCGCGATGTTCTATGATTCTATTTGACTTCAGAGCTTGTTTTGAATTGTCTTTCAGAATGTTATCAGTATGGACAATCTTTTGTATTTTATAATCTCTTTTCTCATTTGCATGGTATTAACTAACTATGCGTGATTGTCTGAAAATGCTGGTTACATCTAGTTATCTTTACTTTCTTCTCTGGTTTTGAATAGGAATCTTGTCAATGAGGACTGTGTAAGTGGCTTTAAAAGCAAAACTCACTTTAAGAAAGGAAAACAGGGAATATATAATTAATCTGCTTCTTTTGCTAGTTTAGCATAGTGATGTGAGAAGTAACCTCTTTTCAGGGTGAAGTTGAGCCAACTAGTCACTTCTCACCAAGGTACATCTCCTGTTCCAAGCTCTCCTTGTAAATGGAATCCATTTTACTTCCTTAGCTGCAAGCTAGGAAGAATAACATTTACGTGTTATTTCCCATCTTATAGATGAACGTAGTTCTGTGAGTTCCTATATAAGCAAAAATCCTCTCTTTTTACTGATAACATCAATTTGTGTTAATGTGTTCTTTCCTGTAGTCTGCCTACAGATATCCAAGCAGAATCCATCCCGCTGATCCTGGGAGGTGGTGATGTGCTTATGGTATGTATGCAGGACAGCCCTATTCCTAGAAAGTCTATGTCTTTTAATTGTTTGTGCAGTCGATTCCCTTCTTTCTGGAAGGGATCATAGCTAGACTAGGTCTCCTGTCCTTCAATAGTATATTCTTAAATATCTTTGAGTTCCTGGTGTGTTCCCAACTGTTCTTGCAGATGGGATTCATTCTTTTTAGGCTTTATTCTTGACTGAGAGCTGTCTGATTGCATCTGCTTTCCTTTCTGTTGTAAATACCTGACATAGATCTGCATGGAACGTGATTAATGCTGTCTCAACAGATGCTTCATTGTCAATAATGTTGAAGATATCAGAGTAGGACTCCTTGTTCATCATGTGTTTTGCAGATCTCTTGTTTATTCTGTAACCAAAGTAACGCCTCCTATAATGTTCCGTAGCGCCTTCAGAAATCAGACATACGGAGATAGGTTTGTGGGGTTTTCTGGTGAACTCTGGGAGGTTTTGGTTTTATTTTTTTGAAGTCTGTGGTAAAGTTTTTCTGTGTTTGTATTCACATCTAATTTGTGCAAAGCAGTAGCATTGCTCTCTCAAGATTTTCTGTATTATGCAAAAGAAAAAGTAAAAAGTTTGTAGTTCATTAAAATAGAACTGTAGAACAGTCCTTGCAGTGTAAATTGCAACTCTGGTTAAACTCTAATTTTTTTTCTTCCTATAGGCTGCTGAAACGGGGAGTGGGAAAACTGGTGTAAGTAATCAAATTTAAACTACCAAAAAATAAGTCTTGAAGTGTTGAGGTGGTGCGTGTATGTGTACAGAGAGAATGTGTATATGTATGTAACCAATATTATTAATAGTCTTTACAAACATTTGCATAGGCTTCTTTTAAAGTGTTTCTGGCCCTGGGCATTGCACCTGAAACCTAGACAGACTGTATCTGGAAATATCTGTATAAATTGTGGAACGAAAATAACTTTCTGTTTTAGGCCTTTAGCATTCCAGTTATCCAGATTGTTTATGAAACGCTGAAGGACCAGATGGAAGGCAAGAAAGGGAAAGCAACTATTAAAACTGGTGGAGCAGGTAGGTTGTTTTTTTTAATATGTCACACTCCTCAGGTTTGGAACACTGTTGATTCCATTAACTCCCAAAGTAAAGTTAACCTAACTTGCCGTTAGAGAAGTATTTTTCCTTAATTTGGGATAATGTGAAATGAATATCGTCACACCAGATTTTATAAAACAGTGAATATGAATCTACTGTTGGAGTAATGGAAAGAACTGGGGTGCATTTGACTGCAGTCTCTTAGTAGTGCTCATTGTCTGCAGTTTAAGGCTGGCTGATCCACACCACGCTCTTCAATGTTCTTGTGAAAGCCATACTAGTTTAGTGCTTTGCAAAATGTGAAGTGGTAGTAGTGTCCAGTTTAAATAAATCCTCTTCTAATTGCAGGGATAGATGAGACATCAGCAGTGACACCACATAATTGGTTTGGACCTCTTAAGTGAGCTTGAGCAGAAAGCTCTTTTGGCTGAAACACATTTTTGTGTGGCTGAGTAGTATGTCTTTCAGCTCTGCTGTGCTGAACAAAGCTGTTGTGTTCCTTTTGGCACCTACCTAGGTTTGGAAGCTGAGTAACAACATCTTGGATTGCTTCAGATTTGAACTAGTAAACATTGAACTGAGCAGGAAATGCGCAGGTCCAACACCCGCTGATACAGTGTGGATTGTAACCACGATAATACCCTCGCAGTATTTGAGGGTCTGTTATACATATGTTTAAATAAGCTTGCAGCTTGACAGCTAGTAACCATGTCCAGTCTCTGGTATTTATAAAGACTTACATAAGTGACAGTAGTTGCACAAGCAACATTCTGAAGATGTTGCAGAAATTCTCATCTTTCAGTGCTGTTATAACTACTGCTGCGGTGGTGACAGTACAGGCAACTTAAAAAAAAAATCCTACTTGATAGAATGTAATGTAAATACACTCAGTAATCCTAACTGAAATAGCATCTAGTTTCACAAAAAAAATGCTTCTGTTGTGGAACCTCTAAACTTTATTGCAACATGTTATTTGGCATATGAAAAATGAAGGCCGAAATCTTGTGCTGTATGTGCATGTATTGTAGTTCTTCAGTAATGACATTTTAACTAATACTTATATCTTAATGTAAACTTGGAACAGAAATAGCAAATATATTTCAAATGTGTTGCTCTTAATGTAGTCTTGGATATTTTCTAGCTGAATTTGATTGTGATTACATGGAACTCTGGCTTATTTTATAAATGTCTTCATTGTTTTTACTTGTATTTTTGATAAACTTAATCTTGCTCTCCTTAATAGAATAATTTAAACTTCCATAGAATACCTTTGCATTATACATTTGTGCTCCTCCTTCAAGTTACAGGCCTTCATTTTGACCTCGTATGAATTGCATTGGTACGAAGCTGTCTCCCCAGAAAATTGAGCTGAATGCTGTATAGCCAGTGTGAACTTCTAATTTGAGTTTTCCAGGCTTACCGTGTTGGCCTAATGTTTTTTCTGTTTGTCTTTCAAACCTAGTGCTCAACAAATGGCAAATGAACCCGTATGATAGAGGATCAGCTTTTGGTGAGTTGTCCTAATGCTGTTTTAAATATTCACTTGAAAACGTTCACTTGATGAGAGAAAAAAGAATAAATCAGAAGAAAGCATGCATGAAAATGTCTTTTAAAAACAGTTGGAGAGGCAATTTCTTTAACTAAAACTGTCTTGTAATTTTTCAGCAATTGGATCAGATGGCTTGTGTTGTCAAAGCAGAGAGGTGAAAGAATGGCATGGATGCAGAGCAACTAGAGGTGTGACTAAAGGTAGATAGAAAATTACGGATTTTCCAGACTTTTCTAGACGTTGCAACTGAAATTCCTGCTTGTCACCCATTGTTAATGTAGATGGCTGCATTTAAACCTTATTATCCATCTGAGCAAATGTGTTGTTACTCAGTTTACTGCTAGCTGAAGACTTTGGAATGACAAGTACCTTTATTTTTCTCTCCTTGTGTTGGGAATTACCTTTTCCCTGATAGGAAATTGAGTTTGAGGAGACAGAATCATAACTAATATTCACTAGAACACACTTTATTTTAAGATGTTATTAATAGGAAACAGCTACTCACACAGTACTGTCAGTTGTTTCCTTGCATGCTTCACACAGACACGTGCATGCACAGATTTCATGGTTACGTGGTTGTAGCAGCAGTTGAGAGGCCAGCCCCAACTCTTTGCTCAGAAGCAGAGTCATACTGATACTCCGGTGGTTCTAGGTGGGTGTTTGGAAAGACCATCAGACAGACAGTCTCATTTCATCAGGTGTGCAGATAATCCTGTAGTCTGTCTGTATATAGCAGCCAGTTGGATGTGATTCAAGTTACACAACCAATTGTTGACACTAGTGCACGCTGGTGATCTTGTACTGATTCGGCAAACCCCTGGTGTTCTGAGTTTACCAGTTCTTGTGGGTTCAGTAGAACCACTGGTGTCTCCAGCTTATCACTCCTTTGCAGCCTTTCACACACTATCTCTCTCAGCAGGTCCTTTTTCTCTGTTTGCTAATCTATTTCTTCATTGCATACATAGATACCTATAGAACCTGTTCACATTAACGCAATAGAGAGATTTATGAAACTTTCAGTGGAGGTGGAAATGTAAGACTTGTGTGGTCTTGGAACTAGACAAACTGAACCACCTCGACGAAATTGAAATGTAGGTGGTGTTTTAGATCCTTTCTTTCTCTTTTAAAGGGAAGTACTACTATGAAGTTTCCTGTCATGACCAAGGCTTGTGCAGAGTTGGTTGGTCAACTATGCAGGCTTCGCTAGATCTAGGTGAGTTTCTTTCAAAAGAAGGATCCTATAGACAGTTCTCATATTCACATGGAATGACTAGAGTCCTGTTCTAGTCTTGCAGAGGGTGGGCTACTTGGAAAGGATAGCAACATTGGGGAGTTCATAACTTTGGTATGAATATTGTTCTTCCTTAAGAGGAAATCTGCTTAGGTGATGGCAATGTTTTGGGTTTGGTTGTTTTTTTTTCCTCTTGTGACTTTTTCCCTTGTATTTTAATTTTTTGATGAAGATGACTGGAGACTAGTAAAATCAAGAAATGTACAGGTACAAAAATGCTAGTTTAGTGTATATCAAAGCTAGATGTCTTTAGTTTGCACTGTGTATTATATTTTACACGGTAGTGTTAGAGGTTTTGGTTGCCCATACGAAGAGGAAGAAACATTCCCTGTCAACCAAAAGATGATAAGCTATGCTTTGTCTTGTCTTCAGGTACTGATAAATTTGGCTTTGGTTTTGGTGGCACTGGTAAGAAATCTCACAACAAGCAATTTGATAGCTATGGTGAGGTAAGCTTGAGTTGCTTTTCGGTAAAAAGATTATTAAACGTTTTGTATGTTTGTTCTGTGCTGTAACAACCAACTTTCTTTCGTAATAGTGACTTGTAAGGGAAAGTCACTGAGCAAAAGTACCATGCAACATTGAAGCATTTTTGGATAAAGATATATTAACAGATTTAACAAAAGCAGTTACCAGCTTGAAGCTTATGATTGTGGCTAGACCACAAATATACTGACTCTTATTTAGAAGATAAATCTTTGTGTGTTATAGATCAGAGGCTAACTGATCTCTCGGGTTTATTTCTTGACTTATTTCAGTCTTAGCATGAGCAACGCCGACCTGTCTGTATACCTTGGTGACTGTCTAAGTGAGGGCATTGCAGCCTGTTTACTAGTAGTTAAAGCAGAAGTAATCACTCAAGTATCTAATGTCAAAACACATACTTAAATGCTTAAAAGGCGTAGTTAGTCATGCTCTCTTTCTGGCTGTTAAGTTGGGTTTGCTGTTACCTTAATGTACATTTCTGAAAATGTCTACTAGAATTATCTGTGATGGTTTTTGTGTAGTGTGCCAGTCAAGACTTCAATAAATTCATAATTTGTATGAATACAAGCAATACAGCAGAAACTCCAGTCTTTTTGTGGTATTAATGAATTCTCCATGCCATAAACTTACAATACGACAGTCATAAATGCTGCAGCTTTTTTGTAGTAGTGACTTCTGATCTGTTGAAGCACTTCATAAAATACAGATTTTATTGAATATCTTTACAATGAAAAGACTTAAAGTTATTTAAATGAAGTACTTATATGCATGTTAGATATACACTTAGTAGTTCTTGCAAGAGTTAGTCTCTTTATATAGTCAAAATATAGGTTTCTGTTATCACGTTTGGTGCTCTAAGCTTAGATTTACATTGGCTAATAAATGCATGATTAATGCACTTTTCTATAATGCAGAATACTTCCAGGTAAATGACTTAAAACCGAACACTTTGACAATGATAAATTTACCTTAAATTTGAAGCAGCAATGAAAGTTTAAATATCTAAGATAAAAATTGAACTGTTTACTGAAGATTTGTAATAAAATAAAAATATGCATGCTATTTACAGTGGTATTATTGGAATGAATTTAACTTGCTTCTCTCAAAAATTAACATTTAGTAAGGAGAAGTGGGAAAACTGTAAAAGGTAAAGGAATGTAAGCACTAAGTTTTCTTAATACATCGAACGCTAAAATCTCGTAGCTTCACAAACTTTTTTGTTATAGGAATTCACCATGCATGATACAATTGGGTGTTACCTAGACATAGATAAAGGACAAATAAAATTTTCCAAAAATGGTAAGTTTTATTCACTTTTTTTGAATTTCATTGGGATGCTTGTACTGGGAGAAGGGCAGGGAGAGGAACGCGCACACGTGTGGAGTCTGACTGAACTAACCCTGCTTTCAGGGAAGGACCTTGGCCTTGCGTTTGAAATCCCACCACACATAAGGAACCAAGCACTTTTTGCAGCTTGTGTACTGAAGGTAACTTAGGGAATATCACAGATGTGTAAGATCATGAAAATTGTTCTAGTTTGATAACTAAATATTTATGCATAAAATTTGCATAGCCACCTACAGTTGTTGTAGTGGTGCTTGCACATTCTGTTTCCTTTGGTCCAGTAGTATTTCACTACTGGAGTGGTCATCCCAGTGTGTTAGGTTTGACAGGTACCGTTCAAGTTAAATATTGAATGTTTAAATTCAAATTTGAATGCTTAAACTTGAACGTAAATGTAGAATAGTATCAGTAGCTAATTCCTAATACCAGTGCTATCTTGCCTGTATTAAACTTCAATATACTGTGATTCAACAGAGATAGCAAATAACTTTAAAGTGCCAGAATTCCCATTTTGTTTATTCTCAACTCTAAGAATACAGTAGTGTAGTAGTACGTCTTTCTGGACTTAGTCTCTCTGGGATGATACCTTACTGAGTAATGATTTTAGCAACACATTTTAGCGGTCAGAGAAATGTGCAAGTCAAAAATGTGGGAATATTTTGATGCAGAAGAAAAGAGTTTTAAGAGCTCAGACAATGTACAAAGTGTCTGACAGTTTTTGGATGACTTGGGTAAGGAGAACGTGTAAGATGTGAGAAAACACCACCTTCCCCTCTTCCTCCTCCTCTAGCTGGCTTCTCATGGGGAAGTGGGTTATGGAATGTTTCTCATTTTACATAGTCTCTTGAATCTGTCTGTATGATACAACTTGTGTTGAAATCTAGAATGCTGAATTGAAATTCAATTTTGGTGAAGAAGATTTCAAGTTTCCACCAAAAGACGGCTATATTGGTCTGTGCAAGGCTCCCGATGGTAATGTTGTAAAATCACAACACTCAGGTAGGTTAGATTTTTAAACTTCTCTCCATCCTATATTCCAGTTGTGTTACAGACCATCTTTTAATCACTTCACCTACTTCATTACTGCTGTATTCAGGGTCTTACAATGGTCTTACCTGTAGCAATGTTAGTGTTTTTTTTAAAAGTATTCCACATTTTCTTTATCTTAAACAAGCAGTCTAACATTTTGAATTTAGAAATCCATCAGATGAAAAGCCAAGTTCAGCTAAGTTACTCAACAGTGTCATCTTAAAAATAAGTGTGTGTGTTTAAGCTCTGCAATAAAACTAATTATGCTCCATGAGCAGAATACCCACTGTTGTAGTAAGATTCACATGTAATCTCTCGATTTTAGTCTGAAGCTATTCGTAATAGTGAGCCATAACATCACAGTTTAATAGAGCGTTTAGAATAATGAAGTTTTAGATTATTAGTAGAAAATCCATGTTTGTTTCTAGTAAAAAAAATTCCAAATTAGGAATGTAGTTTGTCTTAATGGCATATTTTTTTCACTTAGGAAATGCACAAGTGGTTCAAACACAGAACCTTCCAAATGCTCCGAAAGCATTGATTGTAGAACCTTCAAGAGAACTGGCAGAACAAACTTTGAACAATGTGAAGCAGTTCAAAAAATATGTTGATAATCCCAAATTAAGGTAACAGTGCATCTGTTATTGTATTTATGGTAGTGTCTGCGGACATGACCCCACTGTGGGGGAACGAGGAGTGTTCCACTCTGTAGCTGAGCAGACCTTAATCTGCAGTGCTACTGATCATGGCCTCAGTAATAGCTGCTACCTACCAACCTTGTGGTTTTTCAGCTGCTGTCAGACTTATGGGGTTTTTTTTATGCGTTTTATCTGTGGACTACAGCTTTCTGGTATGACAGATCTATTAGTTTCTTTTTCTTCAGATTATCAAAGGAATATAATATTTAATGTTTTAATGAAGAAAAGCACATCATCTGCTTACTGCCTTTCTTTTCTGAGCATCTTCCTGTGCCTCCTCACCTCCTCCTGCCCTCATTTTGCTTTTCATCTCCAACAAATAATTACATACAAGGTCTGCTCTGTTTACGTTAGTGTACTTGCAGGACAAATGTTGCAATGATTAGCATGGGGATGCAATTCTCAAAAATGAATCATCTACAAGGTGCATTGGTCTAAAGTTGTTTCTCTTTTGACTGCTTATAAAACTTAAACAAGTGTCTCTGTATCCTGCACTGCAGCCAATTTACAAGACTACTTTTCCTAAAATTGTTGGGAATTAGCAATGGGGAGTGGCAAGCTATGATGTAAGGCTCGTTTTATTTACTGTTATTTGCATTTCTAGTTTTCAAGAACACAGGCAACTTACTAAACTAACCTAAGATTTTTAAAGAACAGGTTCTTTTTTAAGATTAAATTGGTTAAGGTGTTAATGTGTTTAATACAACAGCAACAAAGTGATCAAATTACGGTTTGGTAGCAAAACTTTAATTTCTTGAATTAAAATACAGTACACATGAAGGGACAAATGTTAAATTTTTTTCTTTTTTTCTTAAAATTACTGTTCAGAGGTGTTAATAGTCAACTACTGATAAAAAGTCAGTCTTCATCCAGATGTTTAATATATCTTCTGAGTATAATTTAGCAAGTGTCAAAACATGTTGATGTAATTTTAGGGAACTGTTGATTATTGGTGGAGTTGCTGCAAGAGATCAACTCTCTGTGCTGGAACAAGGAGTAAGTTGTATTTTTGTTCATATAGTTTAATAGTTTGGGTTCTGAATAACTGATGATGTTGCTAGAGAATGGCAACGGCGCTTCTTGTAACTCCTATAAACCTGATAAAAATAAATTGTGCAGTTGATAGCAAGCTCATGTTGCACTGACCTAGAATGTGTTGCTTTACTTCCACGGTAATTGTCTATGCAAATGCTTATAGTACTTGGTCAAATTCTGTTGAAGCCTCCGTGTTTCTGAAAATTTTAAAATGTGTGATTTTTGCCATTTGTCCTTAACTAACAAAGGCACTTTTCCTATTAATTTCTGCTTCACGTTCATGTGCACAAAACTGGTCTGCAATTATCAGGGTCAACCTACACCACACGCTAGTCCTACATAAAAGCAGCAAGTCTAGCTTCAGCAGCATGGGCTGTGTAGTCAATTCAGTCATGCTGTAGGGATAACAGTCTCTTAAATAAGACTTGCTTTTGGAAGTGAGACATTGCTATTGATAGATTTTCAGTGATTCTAGTTGCCAAAATACAAGTTCTAGGTTTGAACTGGAAGATTTCTAGACTTCCATGTGAATGCTAAATTGATGACAGCAAACCCTTCCATTTGGGAAAATCTTAAGTTAATTCTATACTTGATAGACTATATGTGTACTCAACAGTGAGAAAAGTTGAATTTATTTTATCCCCATTTAAAACCAAATCTGTTTGTCAGCTTCAGATAACAAAGTTACACAGCTTGGGGGCTGGGGAGGGGGAGAAGGGAGCAGGGACGCAACACTTCCCAAAACAAGGGAAGGCTTCCTGCCTGAGGCAGATTCTGTTAGTGACGTGGCCATAAAACCAAAATGTGAGTTGCTCAGAGAAGTTTGGGGATTTATCTCCTGGAAGATGCTGAAAGTTTTATTGGGCACCAAGCTAAAGCAATTTGGAAATTGTCCTTAGTTTGCATATGATGGTGGTAGTGGAGGCCAGACGACTCAAGAAATCCCTCCAACTCAGATTACTCTAGGATTCTATCAAATCATAATTAATAGAAAATAGGGCATCATACTGATAATTGTCTCAGTCTTAAATTTAGACAAAGCTGGTGATGCCTCTGATTAGTTATTGGACCGATTCATGCTCTTATGTATTTCGCAGGTGGATATTGTTGTTGGAACTCCTGGAAGACTGGATGACTTGGTCTCAACGGGAAAGCTTAATTTATCTCAAGTTAGATTCCTGGTTCTGGATGAAGCCGTAAGTAGAGAACTAAGTTATACTCAAGTTCTGTTCTTAAATGCAATATGACATTTCCTAAAAAAGTCAGGGAAACATCATTGTTATAAAGCATTTGGTACTTCAGTGGAACAACAATTAGCTACCTATAGGCTATTTCAGGTTAATCTTGTTGTTTGTAACCATAGTAACCTATTTTCTGGTAAGGCTGGTGGTTGTTTTTTTCCTTTCTTTTTTTCCCTGGTAGAGAAATATATTTCAGGCTGTATTCACAAGGTAGTGAAGTCTGTCCCTGTCACTGTACAGGGAACTTGAAAGGACAAAGATGAGATAAGCATTTTTGATTACCCAGCAGATCTTGAAGCCAGTGAATGTTGTAGTCCATATGCTATGAACTGAGTGCCCCTCTCAGATCTGTTGTAGTACAACTGAATAGTCACAAAGGTGGAGTGCCTTGGAGTTTAGCTAGGAGAAGCTGCTGAGACAGATATTCAATTTCTTGTGAAATACAGCAGCCATACTTGTAAATACTCCAAATTTGTTACTTTTTTTCCCTTCCTAGTAATAATATCCCAGCCAGGCATTGACCTGTCCAACTAATTAAAAGAGAGAACTTCTGAGACTACATGTCTGTTGCTTATTTAACTCAAGTGTATAGACTGACAAATGAAAAATAAGAATTGCAGCTTTATTCCTTTTGTTCTATTCCCGTGTAGGATGGCCTTCTCCTCCAAGGTTATTCAGATTTCATAAACAGGATCCACAGTCAAATTCCTCAGATAACTTCAGATGGAAAGAGACTTCAGGTATAAAATTTGTTTGTGGTTTTGAGGGGTTTTTGTGATGTGTTTTGGTTTGGTTTTTTGTTTGCTTTGTGTTGGTTTTTTGTGTGGTGTGCACTGCTTTCAATTTTTAACTATTACATAGCACGGAGTGTGGTTATTTGAAGTAGAGTTTGTTATGCCTCTTGTCCAAAGCTAACACTTGCTCATTGGTTTCAGTAGTTGCCTATGAATATGTGTTTTCAGGATTCTAGATCTTCTGGCCCAGTGGTTAGCAGTGTTTGAGTTATTTAGATATAAACATATCTGAAAAATAAGTGACTACATATATTATGATTTCTAGTGCTCTAATAATCTTGATTCATCAGGTCTCGGTAATTCTGTTTTCTTCCTCTTAAATGATGGGGGTTTTGTAAGAAAATAGTTAAATAATTTATTCTGTGTGTTTGCTCTGGTCAGCCAGTCAGAGACTTTGGGCTACATTATGCTCTTCAACTACGTAACATTCTTTCAGTTCTGCTCTGACGTTTTTTGCTTGGAGAATGTGATCTTCAGTGGTATCCATACGACTTTTTTCTTCTCAGGTGATTGTGTGTTCTGCAACACTACATTCTTTTGATGTGAAAAAACTGTCTGAAAAGATCATGCATTTTCCCACCTGGGTTGACTTGAAAGGAGAAGATTCTGTCCCTGAAACTGTGCACCATGTAGTTGTGCCTGTAAATCCAAAAGCTGACAAACTCTGGGAAAGGCTTGGCAAGAATCATATCAGAGTAAGTGGTTTGTGAGTGAAAATTAAGGTCGTTTGCCCATGTTTACTTGTTTTTAACATTGTAGAATTTTTGCCAGCTGTTGAAAAAGCTTAGTGTATTGGAGATGGTTTGTTCCATGGTAATCAGCATCATGATATTGGTGAAGATGTAGCACTGTTAACGAACAGCTCAGTCGTACAAACATGACTGAGGAAGATCTTGTTAGAGTAACATTCCGATTTATACTAGAGATCAATGGCACTGCACTGCTTTTTCAGTCATTTCACAGCTAATGGTCTGTTGCCTAACTGTGGTTAGTTTCTGTCTCTTCTGATTGATCAGGAGGAAGTAAACCTTCCAACACCAATCGTTCTGTAAAGTAGTTTTGTCTCTAACCTATGAGGTACGTGCAGTTTTTAGAGGAATGGATTTCGTCTCAGGCTACATTTGGGACTAGTTTAAATTCTACGTTACCCGGACACCTATTCGCATGAGAAGGTGATGATGATCGTTGTTGAAGTCTTTAGTTTTCAATTCCTGAATAATGTGGGACTGTGTTTTGTTCTCAGCAACTCTTACACGGTTACAATCAATAGGTGTTCTTAACCCCTTGTTATCTTTGGAACCTCCCTCTGTTAGAGCCTTTTCATTAAGTCTTAGCATGAATTTATTTCTTGCACTGTGGGTTTATAGCTGATTCAGCCTAGCATAGGGAAGAAAATACGCAATAACTGTGTGTGTATGACTTAGCCCTGTTGATAGTACATTGTTTTCAGGTTTGGTGTTTTGTGTTGTGGGGTTTTGGATTTTTTTAATTCATCATTTTGTTCAATGGTGGTTTCTATCCAGTGTCTACTGAAATAATTTTACTGTCCTTTTTTATGAGCAAGTTTTCTGTGCTTACTACACTCAGGACTTCCCTTTATCTAAAGGTAGCTTGTCTGGTGGGAGAACAGAATGCTAAGATCACTTTTAAACTTTATTTAATTCCTTGCTAATTATAAGTTGAGAATTATGTATTTCCTCTGTGAAGTATGGACTAATGACTTGGGGGGGTTATTTGTTTGGGTTTTTCCTAGACTGATGAAGTACATGCAAAAGACAACACACGACCTGGCGCTAACACTCCAGGTAATCAACAAGGCTAGTTAAGTAGTACCTTGTGAAATAATCCTTTGTAAATGTTAAGATGTAAAGCTAAATTATAGGAAATACTGGCCTTGAGTCATGTTCCTCCAAATTCTTATTTCTACATTTTTGTAGTTGTGAAGAGAAATGTGTTTCTGTAATTAGGGGGGAGAGAAAAACTTGAATATATGTTTCAGGTATGTAAACAAGGGTGTGTTAGTGTGTTTGTAAGTAAACTCTGAGACTCCAGAGTAGTTTTATTCTTTCTGTATTATGTTACCTTGGAGCAAGGGTGCATCGGCAGGG
This sequence comes from Psophia crepitans, assembly GCA_013399095.1. Taxonomy (NCBI): domain Eukaryota; kingdom Metazoa; phylum Chordata; class Aves; order Gruiformes; family Psophiidae; genus Psophia; species Psophia crepitans. The sequence continues at coordinate 81,125 of VWZZ01004894.1, read as the reverse complement.
AGGAGTGAAAGCTGAAGGTCTAGCTTACTTGTTCAGCTAATAAAAGCTTAACTGTCTACTGAAAGGCAAAAGAAAACTTCATGTGTATGCTGTTCAAATGCTCTTTGTATTTGTAAACAATTTGAGTGAAATAACTGCTTTATTTTTACTTAGAAATGTGGTCTGAAGCTATTAAAATCCTAAAAGGAGAATACACCGTTCGGGCAATTAAAGAACACAAGATGGACCAAGCCATTATTTTCTGCAGGACTAAAATAGATTGTGACAATATGGAGCAGTACTTCATCCAACAGGGTGGAGGTAATGTATTTTTCACGAAAACCTTATTCTGCTCACTTTCTTGTCTATTTCAAAGCCAAAATTGTACAACGGAGGCCATGCCTATTGTACGCTACTTGGAGACCACACAAATAAAATTGTGCTTAATTTTTTTGTTTTGGCTGGCATAAAAGTCGGGGTGTGGTAGCGAGGAGCTGCAGGGGTGCCCTTTGTGGGAGGAGGCAATGAACTGCCCTCTGCCTGTTCCAGACAACTCTGAAATAGCTGGAAACAACCCTTGTGCACCAAAATTTGATCCAACGAGAAGAGTGTATGGTGCCTCTGCTGAAACGTGTAGAAGAAAAAGTGCTAGTTACTAGGGACAGGAGACGCAGGAAGAAACGTGTGTGTGCAAAAGGTACACACAGAGACATGGAAGGAGAAATGTGAGAGAAAATGTAGGGGGGTGCTGTAAAGGGATGTGTGAGGAGAAGGGTGAAGACACACATTTGGAGAAACAAGGGAGGTTTAGACTAGGAAGGAGTGAGAAAATGTGCCTGCACAGACGTCCTCTGTAGAGGGGGGAGGAAAGGTGTGTGTTTGATTGCTTGTCTTGTTTACTCTCTAATGCTTATATCAATAACTAGAAGTTCACTTAATTTATTACCAATTAACATGAAGTTACCCAGTCAAGACTTTTGCCCAAAAAATGTTCTCTTTTTCCAGTTCTGTATGGTGTTGTCGTAACTTACATATGATGTTATTAACACATATCAACTCTTTCAGGGCCTGATAGGAAGGGACATCAGTTCTCGTGTGTCTGTCTGCATGGTGACAGGAAACCTCAAGAAAGAAAGCAAAACCTGGAAAGATTTAAGGTGATGCAGCAGATTCTTGAAGGCTTTTCCTTCCCTTCCAGATATGTGAAATCATGTTAATTTGTGTTGCTAGTTCTTGCTTTAAATTAAAGTGCATTCAAGTGCTCTATGACCAGCTTTGTAAAATTGTGAGGCAGTTTCTATAGTTGGAAATTATGCTGTCACTCAGTATGACCTTTGAGTTTTTGTTGAGAGGATAGGTGGGCTTATTTTTAAACAAAACCTAAATTTAAGCTGTAACAGATTACATTGGTTTTTAGTTCCTGAATGTTAAAATCTAAATATTAGGCAGTTTGATTTTGACTAAACCATTCATCAGTTTATACTTGCCTTATCCTTTGGGGAAAGAAATAAGGATGTAAATTGACCATGTTACTCATGTTCAAAAAGCACTGTTGCATTGTGGAAGAGCTTTATTTAAGTGCTCTTAACTGTACAGAGACACTTAAAGATGAAGTAAATGCAAAGGACTACTGTTTCATTGCCTGGGATTGTGTTTGGTTTGCTTAGCACCACGTGTCTCTCTACACCTGTGTTTTTGTAGAGAGGCGATGTCCGTTTCTTGATCTGCACGGATGTTGCTGCTAGAGGAATTGATATTCATGGTGTTCCGTATGGTAAGACATAACTTTTAAATTGTGTACGGCTTCAGTATATTTGTGGTCCTGTCAACTAATTGAAAGAGGTATATGACTTACAGCTTTGTTTTCAAGCTGTAGATGCTAAAAGTTGCCTAATTCAAGCCTTTAATTTAGTTGTTCCCCATATCTTTTCAAATACCTGACAATGTTCTGCGTTGTTGAGGATTCTTTGTTTTTCCACTCTTATCAAAAAGTAATCATGGAGAAAGCAGCCTTATAATGGAAGCCTTAAGTGTAGGTATTGCTGGTAGTGACACCTGTAACTGCTGTAATAGAACATAGAGTACGTATATGGGCTAAGGAGAGGGATTGCAGCAATCAAAATCATTTATTTTAGGTGTCTGGTCTGTGACCTTAGCTTGTATATTTTAAAAAGTGTCTTGTACTCTCTGTGGATTGTGTGTATCTTATGCAGTTATCAACGTCACACTCCCTGATGAAAAGCAGAACTATGTTCATCGAATTGGGAGAGTGGGCAGAGCTGAGAGGTATGTATGTGTTCAAAGTAGTAGCTGTGTTTTCTTGATTTTTTTTTTTTCCTTATTGTTGTTTCATAAATTGGCAATAGTTATTGAGATACATTTTTCTCTCGCATCTCCCTTAATATTTCAGGATGGGTTTGGCAATCTCCCTTGTGGCAAAAGAGAAAGAAAAGGTAATTATACTGCAAAGAAAAGTTGAACAGACATTATTTACTGAAGTTCTATCCACAACTATGTCTGACTTCAATATCTTGCGTTGGAAAACTGCCTGTTTGCTCTTGCTTAATTGGAAGAAAATTAAATAGGCATCTGAATTGTTGTTCATGCTATAATTAATCAAAATGAATGTACTAAACTTGTTTTTCATCATTGCTAGGTTTGGTATCATGTATGCAGTAGTCGTGGAAAAGGCTGTTATAATACTAGACTGAAGGAAGAAGGAGGTTGTACCATATGGTACAATGAGATGCAGGTAAATGTTTTGCTTAACCAGAATGTTCTAATTCCTCTAAAAGACTGTGGGATATAGTTCTTCTTTAGCTCTGCAGTTGAAGTACAAAGCTAGTTTTGGGGTGTTGATAAACTTTGATTTCATTTGCAAAATTCTCCAATTTATTTTTCAAGTTACACTTTCTGTAAGGTATTTCTTTAATTATAAAAGCTTATTTTAATATTCCCAGCCAACTCTTGGAGTCTCATTTTCATCTTCCCTATAATCTTCCTAATCAAATGCTGCTAAGAGTTCCAGGATGTTAGTCACACATTTTTGTTTAGATGGTTTGTTGCAAAACTAACTTAAAACTGTTGTTCTTCTAATCTGGAAATACCATGTCACTTGGGTGCATTTTCATTGGGATTTGTGCACCAAGTATAGATGTCTGTTAAATTCACAGTGCTTCCCTTCTTGCTACATCAAAGGGTGACGGCTATATCGTTCATGGTAAAATAATCTTGGACTGTGAGCTCTTTATAAAAAGGAGCCCCACTCACGTAGGTATGGTAGTATGTAAAATAAAGGTTTCCAGGTAGTGTAAAAACATACTGAGACTGGAAATTAACTTGTATAGCCTTTTCCAGGTGAAAAAAATGCTTTAGTCTTTGGTGTCTGTGACCGGATTGGTTTTGGTGTACTGTTCGTGTTGGAAATACTGGAATGTGAGTGTTCAGAATAGTAGCCTGACTGAAGTCTTCCATCATAAGAGTACTTTAAGACTTTTTGTGTTGTTTTTTAGTTGTTGGGGGAGATTGAAGAACACTTAAACTGCACTATTGCCCAAGTTGAACCAGACATAAAAGTACCAGTAGATGATTTTGATGGGAAAGTTACATATGGGCAGAAGAGAGCTCTGGGTGGTAAGTAATGAGCTACTCTTGAGTTAGCTTGCTAAGCGATGCTCAGTGTCTTGGTTACGTGCAAGTGACTAAAGTGTGTGTGTGCCTGTGTTTTTGTTTTGGTTTTTTTTGTTTGTGCTTTTTTTTTTCCTAACAAGGTAACAAAGTTATGTTGACTTTCTGAATGACTGTGGTTGAGCATTATTAGTTCTGCTGAAAAACGGCTTTGAACACGTTACGTAGACTGGGTCTCTTTTGGCAGGTGGACTGTATAAAGGCCATGTGGATATTCTGGCACCTACAGTGCAAGAGTTGGCTGCCCTTGAAAAGGAGGCTCAGACATCTTTCTTGCATCTTGGCTACCTTCCTAACCAGCTGTTCAGAACATTCTGATTGTGCCACATTTGAGACAAGTCTTGAGTTAATAAACGCTCTACCCTTCAAATACAAAAATCCCGTACTGCCTCTGAGTAGCAGTAGTTAGAAAAGGATTAAAATTGAATATACTTCTCGCATGATGAACGTGTTCAGCATTGTTAGCTCTGTGTTAGCTGTTGTCTTGATAAAATAAAACAAGTCAAAGACTAAATGGTTTCTTTTGCTCTTCTTTTGCCTTCCCTTGAGGATTAATTTGCAAAATCATTCCTTGCATAGCTTTTTGATTTGTTGCAAATACAAGTATAGTTAAGCAAATCTGGAAGGAGGAGAGTTTAATGCTTTTCTTTAGAGAGTCTATGTTAAAGGTACTTAACTAGCTGTGTACTGTAACTTCTAATGCTGGGTTTTTTAAAGGTACATCCATCTTCAGACAGCTGTTTGAGATACTGAAGGAAAAAAACGACCTTCCAGAAGTATGTATTGGAAGCCCTTGGTTATCCTAACACCCTGAATCTAGGCTGATGACTGTGTTTTGATTTTGTACTACTAGACTTTTCTCAATGTGTTATGGTGTCTTAAATTTCTAAAATTGCTCTTGTACAAAGAATTCTACAGAATGCTGAGTTCATAGGAAGGTAACACACTAGTGTCAAAGCAGTCCATCAGTCTTCAGGAAAAGCTTTTTCATGCAGCAGTATAGGTTGAAGTACTTCACGCCTCTTGTGCTGCTTTTGGTCACATTGAATTTGTTCAGATGAAGTTACTATAGTCTGATTTTTATTTTTCATTTTAGCTTTCTTTTTTCACTGGTGACTCTTCTAATGATACTTAGAAATATCACTGACTTTGCCTGCAAATTGTTACCTAAAATAGCAAAGGTCATTGGGAATGGCTGACAACCCAGAGCTGAAGTAACCTTTTGCTGTCCTCGTGAAGACATCTAGTCACAAAACCTTGCAGAAAACAGTGAAGACCAGATTAAACTCAGGTTGAGCGAAGATTTTTTTTTTGTGTGTGTAGTGTTACCTGGAAAAGGCAGACTGAGAGTCCTAGCTAGTATAATAAAATACATAGATTTCTCAGCAAGGGAAACTTCTCGTGCAAAATGAATTTATCTCAGTGCCTAAATTTTCAGATAGAGAAGAAAACAGATCGTACATGTTTACAAATTGAAGCTGAGAGTAGAAACAGTTTCATTCAGTTTAAAGTGGATGTATTATATTTAGTAGGTTATCACTTTTAAATGGGGGGGGGGTAGGTACATGAAATCAAAATCTTACCAGCATTGATCCTTTTGTTAGTGTGTAGTGTTTATTTTAAATCTGCCAGATTATCAGAATGCTGATACCTTTCAAAATTAGCTACTGGGTATCCAAACTTCAGTGAATGATTACAAATTATGACTACTCAGCATGGCTTTTTCCAGTCCTAAAAGTAAAAGTCACTTTAGGCATATAACCTTAGGCATACTGATACTTAACAATTTATATTTACTTGGTGTAGGAGCTGAAATTACTAAAATGGCCTAATGTGTACTTGTTTTCAGGAGGGTTTTGCTCATGTACCTTCAAACTGCAGCATGAGGGAGGTAAAGGGGGAAAGAGTTTCTGGTTGAGAAACTTCAGAGGTTGACTGAGATGTCAAGAACTGAACTGCATCTTGTGCTCAACCACACAAAATCCCTGCTGCCCTAATGAGTAATCTCTGGGAAAAGTATTTAAATGAGATACATAAACTGCCTCCAGCTGTTTGGAGGGATCTGGTCTGGGTGTATAACATAACATTACTTTCAGTTACTGCTGTCTTAAAACACAGAAAAGACGAACTTTCTGGAAAACAACACTTCTTCAGAAGACAAAGTTACTTCAAAAAAAAGTAGCTAAATGGAATTATACCACATTAAGTTCAGACAATTGTCTGTGGCATGAGGTCCCTGGGTGTTCACTGTCTTTTACTATTTTTATCTCAGAATGCACACACATGCCTTTGCACCTAGTAACAGTGGGTGATAAGCCGTATGTAGCTAGATCAGGGTGTTTCCAATTAGATGCTGTAGCTTTCGCGAACAGAGCACTGACTTGCTTTCCTGTCTGCAGTCAAGGGACAAAGATGTTTTCACGTTGGAAGTTAAAGTCAACGGATGTGTGAGAGCAGAGTTTCTAGGGGTCAGGTGATGCTGGAATATTCCCAATGCGAGGATGTACAAGTGATACGTTAAAAAAAAAGTCTCTCGTTGAAATTAAATACTTAATTGAGTGTCTTTATACATACATGTGTTTATACATATATCCTGTTCTGCATGTGTACTACACATATGTGTTGGAGGGTGGATGTTAAAATGTGCTTTTTGGTACTCTTCGTTAGCTGACTAACCATCGACTGCCTCGTGGTGGTGCTGATGTTTCGCGTATGGCGGGAGGGGCCACGAGCGTACCAGCCTGCTGCTTCCCACCGGGTCACTGAGATTCTCCCCATTCTGTTTTCTCCTCAGAAACACACAAACTCCTAAATAAAATTAAAAAACCCCAAACCTTAAAACTGTTAGAACTGTTCGTGTGGAGCACAAATTCACGACGAAAGGCCCTTGCTTCACTGGCTGACTTGTCCCAGCTTGAATAAATGTGCAATTTAAGCTGTCAGGATGGTTAGTCCACGAACTTCTGTTCTAAAGGGCTTGTTCCTTGTCTGGATATAGTGCTAATCCTTGCTACTGTACATGTCAAAACTGTGTTTATTTTTTTCTCGGTGTTGATTTCTGGGGCTAGTTAATTGAAAACAGCACCAAAAAAATTGACTTTCATAAGTGCCCTCCGCAGTATTTGTCACAGTTTACTGACTTGATAACTCTGTAGGCAAATCCCGTGTAGGCATGCTTGCTCTGCTTCAGTTCTTCAGTCCAAAGGGGACAATGTGGGAAATTCAAGATTAGCGTAAGTAAAATGAGCTAAATAAAAATTCTAGTTTTAAACTCAAAAAGCCAAACAAAAAATCTCTCCCTATCCCGATTTTACAGCTATTATTTAAATATAACCAGGAGGGGGAAAAAAAAAAAAGCTTATCACTTGCTTATTGGAGCACCCTTGTTCAATAGCTTTGTATTTTTGATTAATTTGCTTTAGTACAATGTCTTGAGAGAATTCACATTCTTATTGGATGATTAACTATTCATCTGAGTATTTATAACTACTGGTAGTAATCTTTCTTTGTTTTCCTTTACGCCTCTATAAAGGTTCCTTTTATGGAAGGGAAAAGGATACAGATGGTGTTTGCCACTCAGCGTCCGAACTGCTGAGCTGGGGCCCCCTTTTACTATACTCCAAAGGCAGGAGTTCACTGGTCTCTTACGCTTTAAGTATGGTTTTGTTTTGCTACTGTGAAGGCAGACAAAATTGCTGCTGGCAACTCAAACTTATGCTCTGGTCTTCTCATGTTTATGGAATCACACATACAAATAAACGCGCCTGGTCTGTTTGAAGAGGTAATTGGCCTGTGGTCACTTCCATATGTGAATATCCGTGTAATGCAGTAAGCTGGGCTCATACTTAAGCCAGTTAGCAAGATGACTGTGTCTCAAGTAGATTAGATAAATGCAAGAAAGGAGAAAAATGGGGTGGTGTGTTCAAAGGGTAACCTATTCTGCCTTTTAAAGTATAAAAGCTAAAGATACTTAAAGAAACTCTTTACAGTTGCAATTATAGCACCACTTGCCAATAGACTAAGTGAAGATATGCAAGAGGTGAGGGAGAGGAAAACCTGTGTCTTTAACACTTGTTTGACAAGTTCCTTGGAAGAAAAGTTGCTACTTTGCAGAGTTCATACTAGTTGTAGATACTAACCCATTCCATGAAGGATGAGCGAGCTCTTAATCCCTTCTTGTTAAGATGTTTTCAAAAACCACTTTGCATCTTGCTTTTTGTCTATAGTGCCTGGTTTCACAAATGTGGCCAGATCCACGGGTGGAGAAACTGAGGTAGAGGGATGTAGTAACTGGCTGAATGTCAGCCAGAGACTGGCAAGAGCTTTCATCGTTTCTTTGCAGCAGCGGTATACGAAAGGCTGTTCCGTGATCCTCAGCATGCAAACGGAATAGTCATTCATAATGGTTGTTATTACTGAAGATGATAAAGCTGCGTTCATGAAGCACAGCCTGTGCCTGCTGAGCACTGCTGCTTACTGGAGTGCCTAAGGCAGGTAGCAGAATATTTCTCTTGCCCTGAAGGGATTTGCTTGCTGTAACATTTGCCGGAAAAATTGAGAGCAAACTACTAACTGGTACATGGAGAACCCATTCCTGGAATTCGATTGATTCTAGTTAATGTTGAGCTAATACCATTATGGGTGAGAGGATACTCTGCCACTCCAGAAAGACACAGTCTCCCTGCTGTAGGTGCTATGTTGTACCTACCAGTATGGCACAGAAAATTCAGGTAGCCTGCGGCATTTAAACAGCATCAGGACTTTACATTTAGGCAGCTTGAACCATCCTATGCCTCTAAGTTTAATTCAAAAATTCTGACATGGATGGAGATGTCATACTACTCGTATTTCATAAACTGTTGCTGCTGCAGTGTCACTTTGCCATCTTCTCAACCCAGTACAAGCTCTGAAGTGTTACAGAGTTGTCCAGTGGGGACTTTCTTCTGATTGCTGCAATACACAAAAAACTCAAAATGGGTCATTTGGACAGTACCTGTTAAAGCCATCCTTCTACAGATATCGTTTGAGAACCGACGTCCTTTTAACTACAGCTTTGTGTTAGAATTAGCTCAAATTATTGTATGAGTTATGAAGAATAACATGAAGGATAACAAAGAACAGTAGAAATCATATCCAAATTGGTTTTGTTGGCATGTGACTATTTGGTATCAGTATTACGTATGGCTATCTGTTACGTTTTAAGCAATGTGTTTTATTGTGATAACGCTTAGGAATTTTTGATTATGGCATTCAGTTTCTCTGAACAAGAATGGTACTTTTAAGTGTTTCAAAATAGAAAGTAAAGAATTTGTTAGCATACAGTTATGCTTTAAGCAGCCCTGTACCAAATGCAATAATAGGTTTGGGGTGGGGGTTTTTATGGTGTTTTAACCTTTTTGGGGTGGGTGGGGTGGGACAGAGGTGGACAAAACCAAAAACTTAACTCGCTCTTCACTCCCTTGTAACAAGATTTAAGCAGTGTTTGGGTGAAATGGTTAACAAGGAATAAATTTTTTTTTAAAAAAAGGCTATCTCCCTGGAAGCACTGATCTTTGGTGTTTCCATCCTAAAATTATGAGACGGTAATTTAAATTTAATAAAAAATATCTGTAAAATTATCTGAAGTTTTCTGTCGGCGGCTTAACTCTGGTCAGGAGTTTTGCTAACAGCTGTTGTTGCCAGGTGGTGCTTTTACATTATTGTCTTCATTTAGTCTGAGTTAATATGGTAATATATGGTAAATAAACTTAATTTTTCTGTAGTTTCTTACTAAACTTTAACTTTTTTAGTATGTGTGTTCAAACAACATTTCCTGATGGCTTAAAAATAGTCTTTACAGCCAAAGAAGGAAAAAGTTTGTTAATCTTTCCCTATTCAACTAGTCTCTTAATATAATTCTTATGGTCAGAGGCTTCCTTCATGTATTTCTTACTTATTTAATCGTGTAGGTAACTTACGTAAATGCACCAGTCCAGGATGTGATCTCCTTAATAAAGCAGGAATTCCCTGGGAAACTGTCCAAATAAACACTGTGCAGATTACTGAAATAATCAGTCAAATGGGTTTGTATATGAACATCAAACCTATATAATACCCCCTTAAAAGTAATCTTTTTTTTTTTTTCTGAGAAGACATTCAATGAAGTGACCTTTCTACTCATCAGACCATGTGGGTATCCAGTTGCCTCTCCTGTTACCCTGCTGATGAAAAGTGAGTTAACTTTCACTCCTATATCAACAGCATTGTTTGCATGGTGGCTTTCAGTTTACAGCTCTTGAAAATCAACCGGAGGCTGGGGGAGAAATGTGTCGGGGTAAGAAATATAAGCTCCCTAAAATTAAAGAAGGAATGCAAATCAAATCCTGACTGAGACCTCAGCTGCCAGTTTGAAAATAATCTTCTAAATAAGTGTTTCCATAAGCGGCATGATTTGGAGTAATTAAGATTGTGATGCTGAAATAAGCTGCGGTTTTAAGGTTATGGGCGCCAGAGATCAGTGCCTTACAATCTTACCTTATGTGATAATCTTGACTACGCAGATTGATATGCAACAAATACAAATTCTCTTTACTCTCTTGCATGCTGCTGTTGTCTAGAGCAAATTAAAATAATGTTATTTGATATACCATGATGAAAAATCCTCTCACTGAAGCATCTGTATCTCAGCAAGGAGTCAGCCTCTGCAGCTTATTCAGAAATCCCAGCCTCAGCTACGTTCTGGTTCAGATTAGGTTTGTACTGAACAAAATAGTGTAACAGAAGAAAGCAGGAAGCAATTCCACCCCCCAAACCGAGCCTATTCCTGGTCTTGTAAGTGTTTAATAAGAAGCTTAATAAATTGCCAGCTCAGGTAGAACTTGTGGGATGTTATTCTCTCTCCTTCAGTATAGTGATGCTCTGTTGTGCAAAGCGTTAGATCCAAGAGCCGTGCTTTCTCCGGCAATATTTACCAAACTCAAGCCTCCAACTCATTTATTTGAAGAAGAAATCCCCACCTCCACTAGACTGTTTCCTGCGTTGGACTAATTAACCTTCAGAGAGAAATTAGGTCTTGCAGAGGTGGTTATGTTTCCTAAGAGAGCCGCAGCACTCCTGACAAGCGTTTGATGCGGAGAAAGAAAGTTTTTAAGAACAATGAGCTAACTTCCAAAGGTGCTGCTGCGATGAGAAACAATTTCCATTATTACCTAACATAGCTTATCTTTGCTATATAGTGAGATACTTTTTGTTATGTCAGCAGCAAGTGCTCATGTTATGTTTGCCAGTCTTTAAAGGGTTTTATTCTGCAAACATTTTATAGCAAAAGGCATTATGTATCAGACACACCCCCTTAGTATCAATGCAAGCTGGGGGATGAAGGGATGGAGAGCAGGCCTGAGGAGAATGAAGGACTTGGGGATGTCGGTAGATGGATGAGAGCAGCCAATGTGTGCTGGCAGCCCAGAAAGCCAACCGTGTCCTGGGCTGCATCAGAAATAGTGTGACCAGCAGGTTGAGGGAGGAGATTCTGCCCCTCTGCTCCGCTCTTGTGAGACCCCACCTGCAGTGCTGCGTCCCGCTCTGGGGTCCCCAGTACAGGAAAGCCATGGAGCTGCTGGAGCAAGTCCAGAGGAGGTCACAAAGTTGATCAGAGGACTGGAGCACCTCTGCTATGAGGACAGGCTGAGAGAGCTGGGCTTGTTCAGCCTGGAGAAAAGAAGACTCTGGGGAAACCTTGTAGCAGCCTTCCAGTACGTGAAGGGGCCTACATAAACCTAGAGATGGGCTATTTAGAAAAGAGCAAGTAGCGTCAGCACAAAGGGTAATGGTCTTAAGCTGAAGGAGAGAAGATTTATGTTAGAGATAATGAAATTTACTGTGAGGGTGGTGAGGCACTGGGACAGGCTGCCCAGAGAGATTGTGTGTGCCCCGTCCCTGGAAACATTCAAGGTCAGGTTGGACGGGGCTCTGAACAACCTGGTATACTTGAAGATGTCCCTGCTCATTGTCATGGGGTTGGACTAGATGACCTTTAAAGGTCCCTTCCAACCCAAACCATTCTATGATTATTCATGTATTATGTTATAGAACCAATGTCAGGAATTAGCTTTAGTTTTAATAATTTGATCCCTTAAGAAAAAAGGAATGGAAGGGGAGAAGGGACATGGGACGCAGCAGCGGGCAAGGGCACCCCAGCTGGGCTCAGTCTAATGCAGTGATGTGAAACAGTTTTTGTCTGGACTGCCCTTCACACAGTCGGTCTGGTACATGTAACCACTGCCTGTTCCTGCAGGGTTAGCCCATGAATTACCCTGTCTCAGCCTTCCCTTTGGATAATACGTCCTATTTCCTTGCCATTGGTTCGTCTGCGTGTGCCAGGTGCTGTGGCGGTGTTCTCCTCTCCCTGTGGCGCAGGCGGCCTGCGGAAGGGAGGAGGGAACGTGCCTGGGGCCTGGCGCAGCGTGAGTACGGCACCTCCGAGACTATGGCACAGTCTGTTTCATTCTTCTAAAATTCTTTTATTACCACTGTGCTATGTGAGTGCCTTCCTGGAGTGAAGTGATGCCTTCTGGTACACGTCAGGAATGTCTCATTTTCCTCTCTGGCCCTGCAAGGAGGGCATTATACGAACTCTCAGGCTTCAAAACATTCTTTTAAATGAACAGGCAGGCAGGGTGAGGTACACAAGTAACAAGCCTAATGAAGAAAGGAATGAATTCAGGATGATCCTAGATTTTTTCTGAGCAGCTACTCTATCCATCACACAGCCCATGTCCTATGCCAGTGGAAAGTGGGTTTGTGTGTGAGAAAGTTCTGTTGTGCCAGATAGAGAGAGAGATGTTTTTCTTTCTGTGCCAAACAAACTGTGCTTTAGTTACACTGGTTTCTTTGAGAAAGCAAGGAGTGGATCAAGATACTTCTTCATGGAGCACTTCATGTAACACATACTATCGTTACAGCTGAATGAACGCGCGTAGCTGCGCAAACACGCTGAACTCTGGATTTGTTGGAAGTGAGTATAAACAGATTCCGTGCCCTGAGAGGTAATTCCTGAACAGTGGCAAAGATGGGTAATTATTGCTAAATTTACCAGCATAATTGAATTCCTGTAGTCAATTATGGGTGATAACACTGCTTGCACACGCAGACAACAACCAATGGGAATACCTAAGTTGCAGGTTAGTTGGCTGGCTGTGCGTGTGGTTGCAGCCGAGGGAGGTTGCACTGTGTTTGGAAGACTCACAAAATTCTGTCTCGTGCTAAGGAGTGGTCTGCCACCCAGCCAACGACTAGCCCAAGGGCTGTATTTTGTTTTGTGATTTCTCTTACACTTCTTTTTGTTGCAAAGGCCTCAAAAAAGGTTGCAAGGTTGAACTACTTTCTTTTTCTTTTTTTCTTTTTTTTCCTTTCCAAATAACTTGTGCTCCTAAATGCATAAGTTTGGGAGTAAACACAAGAGTGCAAGGAGATGTTATTTTGAAACATTTTCACACTTGAATTTTTTTGAGAACTTATGAGTTCGGGGTTTTTAAAGGAATGATGCTGATGTTGGTAAAAAACTTTTCTCTTTTTGTCCTCCTTGACTGGGGCTTATTCATAATACACAGATGTCATGAAAGTGGTGTATGTGTAAGTACTAAGGAAAATAATATTTTCAAGGTCAAACTCCAGATAAAATTTTCAAGAATAACTTTGATTGGTAAGATGCTTTAGCGCTGAACTGAAGCTCATTACAGTTCAACTGCTGAAGCAGAGATCAGAACAAGAAGCTGGAGGCAACTGCATTCACAACCTGATTGCTTTGACTCATGTTCTTGAAAGTATTACCGTTCCAGTAAACATTCTCTCTGACACTTACTGTGTTCCACACTTTCCCATGGTCTCTGGTTCAGAAGGAGCAGCTGAGGGCAGAGTGAGCAAGTGGTGTTTTATTGTGTATCCAGACGGACAGATTGGCAACAGGAGATCAGCCTGGATGGGTCTAAACCGGATCGATCATGCTTCATGCCAAATAAAAAGTCTCCTGGACAGGTGGGGTGAAATTGAAAGAATGTTGATTTTTATTAACTAAATACGCACTGATACGTCCTTAAAGAAGAGCAGGAGGACGTAACCTGTTTGTAGGGCCACTAAGACTCCCAGATAGATTACATGCTTGACTGCTACCACATGCTAGCTGGGAATGACATTGCAGCCTGCCTGGGAGAGGGACCCTCATGAAGAATTATAGCCACCACTCTTCTTTAGGCACCATTTTCTGTTGTTATACTGGATTTGACTTTTAATTATACCCATATATATTTGAAAAAATTTTCAAAGTGTTAAGTTTCAAAAATTGCCTTTGAACGGTTTAGTTGACCTCAGCATTCCGTTGCTGTCATTTTATTTCAGCAAAATTGTGGCTGAACAAAACCCTTCTCTTGCTGAAATGCTGAGGGAGAGCAGTAAAGCCACACCAATCCAGTTGCCTTCTATATAAGCACTGGAGAGAAATACAGAAATAATTCTTCAAAAATTTATTTCAATCACCAAGACCCAGTCGTATGATCACTTGTAAAATAGTCTGCGTGCTATTGTGCTTTATGCATGGGTGGCATTTGGGTCATGGAGCTACCCCAAAAGGGCTGTGCCATACTGGTAGTTTGTATTGTTGTTCTTCTACAAATACAGGGTATTTTTTAAATGTTTTTAATGGCAACCAATTTTAAATGCTTGTGTCTTTAGCAGTGCCTTTTCTTGGCAGAAGGTTTAAGTCACAGAAGTCTAGAAGATACTAATATGCTGATGGCTAAAAGTGGTCATTCTTTAACTCTTCTTTTTTTCAGATATCTTTTCAGTTTTAGCTTATTGCAAGTCTAACCTCTCCAACTTAAGCTCATAGAAATGGAAGCCTGTTAAGTCTTCATCTGTACTGAAAAGTCCTCTATTATTCAATTTTGTTCCTTAAATAAGCATCTAAAGAGTACGACATGCTAAGGTCTTTGCATTCTGTGCCATAAATTGTTTAACTGAGCTCTTGAGTACCTCAAAAAGAAGTTTTCTAACCCTCATATCATTCTCGTGACTTCTATTCAAACTCTTAATTCCTCAGGATGGTTCTTTACCTTTGGGTACCAGTGCTGGGCAGTGCTCCAAATTCAGCAGCACAATTTCCAAGCACAGAGTTAATGCAACCTCCCTTTCTATTTGAGCACACTTTCCATACCCAGTGATTCTATTAGCCCTTTCAAGTAGAGAATCATACTGGAAACCTCAGCGCAGCTCATAATTCACTGATACTTCTCTCTCTCATTCTCTTTCTTTTTCTTTCTTCTTTCTTTCAGAGACTGTTTGAGGCTCTAGTCTAGAATTAGTGATTATTCTCAGAGACAGTACTATACATGTGGCCATATTTAGAATCAAAGTGCTCACTTATGGTTATGAGATGGCTTGTACCATGTCACAAGGGGGAATGGCTGCAGTTGCACCAGGGAAGGTTCAGGTTGGAGATGAGGAGAAATTTATTCTCGGAAAGGGTGGTCGGGCATTGGAACGGGTTGCCCAGGGAGGTGGTGGAGTCACTGTCCCTGGGGGTGTTTAAAGAAAGGTTGGATGTGGTACTTAGGGACATGGTTTAGTGGATAATAGGTGAGGGGGGACGGTTGGACTAGATGATCTTTGAGGTCTCTTCCAACCTTAATGATTCTATGATTCTGGTTCTCTTCATTAGCTACAAACCCTGATGGATTCATATACATATGTAAGTATGGGGATATATTTATAGATAAAGTATTTTTTCAGGTTTTTGATGCAAATAACTTGTGGAGATCCAAAGAAAAAAACCCACCACCCTACATTCTCAGTGATGCATGTCCATTTGCAGTTACGTTTGGAGATGTGTCAGTCAGACAGTTTTACTGGTATGTGCTATGTGGTATTTGTGTCACCGTATTTTCTTAGCTAACAAATAAATAAATAAACAAGTTAATTGGGGAGTACCAAATCAATGCTGTAAAGAGGTCTAAATGTATGAATTCCCATGATTTCCTTTTTAACTAAACTTATAATTATATAATATAAAAGATATCAGTTTAGCTTTGACACAAACCCATGTTGATTGGCATTAATTATATTATGCTCCTTTAATTTATTAATCAAGTCCTGTATCAGCCAGCTATTTTGCTTAGGATCAATGTCAGTGTGACAGGCCTGTAATTACCCGGGTAGTCGTATTTGCCCTTTTAAAATATTGGCACAATGTTAGCTGTCTTTCAGCTCTCTGCGGTGTCTCCAGTGTTCCACAATGCATTGAAAATCAACATTAATGGCCCGGAGAGTTTCTTTGCAGGCCGTCTCTGAAACCTTTAAATAAAAGTTATTTGGACACACTGATGTCTGCTTTTAGTATCTACTTTTTAATATCTTTATGAGCTACTGTTAAAATGGGAAGTATTTTGTCATCATCATCATCAACTAAACATGCTGGGAGGCATTTTTCATTACTGTATTTTGGAAATATTTGGGAAATGCTTCTGCCTTTTCGTTGCTATTATTGTGGGGTGTTTTTTTTCTGTTAGAGATCTTTTCATAATCTTTTGATAAATATTTTCTGACTCCCAGTCTTGCTTCCTCACAGGATCAAGCAAAACCCTTTTCCTGGGTTTGACATCCATTTGCTATGGAAATCACTGTAACATCCCAGGCTCAGCACTAGAGCTGCAGGGTCAGAGGACAAGAGTGAAAGACGATGAAGTTTTGAGGCAAACATTATATTTATGGTGTTACAGGCTCACGTGAAGACCACAAACAAAACTTGAGTCTCTGTATGGTTTCAGCATCGGGTAACACGCAAAGCATAAGATAAGGCACTCCTAATAGAGCTGAACAGGGGATGCACGGTGCACAGTGACACAACAGTTTTAGTCGGTGTAAGGGGGAGGACAAGCATGTTTGACAGCCTGTGTTGAAGCGTTGCATAAGCCTTGCAGCTAAGTTGTAAGATAAATGTAACCCATGAACTCTTAGACCCACTGATGTCTGTCGAACCTGATGTTCTTTTGCTGAATAAGAAAAATATCAGAAAAGCAAATGCTTCAGTGAAATTCTCCAGGATAGAAAAGCCTCTTTAAAACTGCGTAATGAGCAATAAACGTGATAGAGGGGCTGCTTGATGGGCTCGCAGCCTTAGTGCCGTGAACAGCTCCATTGTTAATTGTACCCATTTCTCTTAACGTCACCTCTGGTGCTCCGGAGCTGCAGGTCCCCTCGCCGGTGGGGTCCCACAATGCGAAAACACCATCAAGCTGCTGCTCAGTAGTGGTAAAATCAGGGAAGGCTTCCCGCGCCGCTGCTGCGGCTGATGGCCTGGGAAAGGAATGCTTTTGAAACGGGCTGCGGCGTTTGCTGCTTCACTTGATTGTTTCCATCTCTGCACCAAACCCTGTTTCAACACAGTGTGAGCTGGCTGGGGGTGGAGGTGGGTGTCCCTCTGAAGAATAACACAAACAAAATCTTATACCATCTTTTATACAAAATTGATGCTATCTTTATTTTAATCTCCAAAGCAAAAGCCCAGGTGGAGTGCACTGAGCTTCGGACGGAAGATTATGTGCATCCTTTATCGCTTTGTGGCAGTAACTTTGGCTGCATCTGCCCAGCTGGGTTAAACAGCTTTCACTCTTTTCCCTGGTTCCTTTTTGCTAAGACCGTGGAGTCGCATTCAGATAAAGGTAAACCCAAGAAGCCAATGCATCCTACCACTCAACTTCCAATAGTAATCCTTGTACGAACTGCCACAAAATCTTGGGTTAAAACAAGGTAACAAAAGGTTCGGATTTTACCAGAAATACTTACTAGACCGCATCTGACTTTGGTAACTTCATAATGAAAATAACCCTATTATTTAATGACAATGTCCTTTTTCTTTTTAAAGGGCTAGATCCAAAGCCTGCTGCAGCCAGGAGAGGTCAGAGGAGGCAATAAAATCTCCGAAGCGAAGACACGATACTTACAGAGCTTCTGTTCACGTTAATGGTCACGGAAAGTTCAATTTCAGTACAGGAAACAAACAGACAAACGTATACTGTTTATACAGTGCTTTTCATGAAGTCAAAGCACATTAAAAAGCATTGGAAAATGAACAACAGAACCAGGGGAAGACCTTGTGGGAGAAAATACACTCCTTTTACAAAGCTGTTAAAAATCACTTTTTAAGATGTTGCACTCCCTGTCCTTGCATGCCTTTCAATCTCATACAAATCTGTAAAGGTGTATAAACTAAATACAGAAAGCAGAGATCACAACCTTTTTCTTTCCATGTCTTCTAACACAGGAATAAAATTACTTTCACCAAAAATGAAACGAACTTGCATCGTGTCACTCTGTGTCCTGGTAAAGGATAAAGCCTCTTCTCCCAGACAGCGTGCTGGTCCAGAACAGAGTCAGGCCCAGGCACACAGAGTTATGATGTAACTATAAGACAACAGAAAGTATGTAAGACAAAAATCAGAGGAACAGTGGCAGCGTTTTAGCAGTGTTCGTTGTGAGGGGAAATTCCAGCTGTTTCTGCTGACATTGTGGAATTCGTCACCACAGAAAACAGAGGAAAATTCAAGGTATCATAATGAGTACATGGATATATAGGATATCAGTATATGGATAATAAACATACATCCAGGGGTGTGATTATAACAAGAACAAAAACTTTGTGATCAATACAAAATTTTCTGTTTTCTATTGGATTAGAAGGATCTCTAGTTTGATAAGGCAGCAGCTGTGCTCGTATCCCTGCCACCATGGGAAAGAGACTGCTTATTTTGGGAAACGGATGATAAGACTGTTGTATGTTTCTTGCAAAAACTTAAAAAAGAAAGGTAATGAAAGTTAAAGGAAATACAGGAAACAATTCAAAAGGAAAAGCATCTTGCTACCAATAAAATTCTGGTACAGCTAAGGTTGCTGCTTTTTATTCATGAAGCCCTAAATCTAGTCTTTGCCTCCAGCAGTCCTCTCTTGTGTGTTATCACCACATTTGCAAATGCCAGTGAGGCTTGAATTCTAACCTGAATATGAAAAAGAGTACATTGCCAAAATTCTGTACTAAACACTGCGTTATCACTTAAATAGCAGGGCATGTAGCAGAGCACATCTGGTTTTCTGAATGTGGGAGGTAGGGGGTGAGCGATCATGGGATGGACAGAGTCTGAGATACAGTTGACTATTTGTAGTCATTAATAACAGATAAATATTTAAACTTTCAAAGATTGTGACTGCTGGTATAGAAGGTAGCATCAGACCTTTGTGTTTTGTTATTGAAATAAATATTAGTAACCATTGCAAAATTTTTCCATCTTGTTGTCGTAGTTACAACTAATAAGCCCACACAGTTCCTCTGTCAACTTTTTCCATATATTTTCCCAAAATTACTCATACTTGTTTATTGTATTCCAAGTTCTTGAGTCCGAAACTAGCAATTTTTATGTACTTTCATCAGTTTATAAACTATAAAACTATCATGAGCACTTCACTGGTTTGGAACCAGCCATTTGGTTTCTAAGGATATCATGAAGTAATAAATTTAATCATTTCATTAATAATATATCCCTGTGGCGTAAACCACAGAGACACGGTGCGCTGTGCTCACATGGGGAGTCACTGCTGGAACTCTGGTTATCCTGTTCCAAAACCATATGTTGCTAATACCTCAAAATTTTCCATCAATAACAGTAATAGCCATATTGTTATATGATACTGACTTTGTTTTTTAACTTTGTTTTGTAATTGTATCAACCATTTGACTTGATCGGATCCCTCCCTCGCCCACCAAACAGCAAACAGGTGACAGTAAGCAGAGACCCGTTAGTCTGATATATTTAAAAAGCACAACCACGTGGCCTGCATTCCCTGTCTCATTAAACTGGATTGGAATATCCAAGGTTTTGTGCCTTATGGCTGGATATTGAATGTGCTCTTTGATTACCGATGTACTCCATGCTGCGAGAATTCACGTATCGTGATCAGCATTTTTGAATGGCTTAAATTGTAACCTTCAACTCAATTTTCAACACTAGCTAAAAAAATAAAATCAAGAAAATAGGAAGCAAATTCTCTCTAACAGCATGATTAGTATTTCCTGAAGTGGGAAATAATGATACCAATTAACAATATTTTTTTCCCCCTTTTCTTCCCCCTTTAAAGTACCCAAGTGCACAAAGAGGAGTCATGCCAGGCTAACCGATTGGCTGCTAATGAAACCTCCGTGTGAAGACCCTCCCTAATCTACTCAACCCTCCAGAGATCAAACAGAGAGTTAACAGAGCAGAGCAGGTTATTTGTGGTGGATGTATGTGTATAAATCACTTCCTCAAAGCTAAATTGTTCCAATTCACTCAGTGGCAACAAACTGCAAAGGTTCTCACAGGCATGTAACACTCCCTCCTCCTCCTCCTCCTCCTCCTCCCCGTTAAGGATTATTGGCTGAGAGTTAGAAAACTCCTGGGAATCCAGGTAATATAGTAACAGAGTAGAAAGCACCAAGCCAAGTAGGGAATAAAAGCGAGCATGTAAAAGAAATAATGTGCTTTTGACTTCTGATAAGCATTTTATTGGCCCTGAGGTAACCCATACTGTTGCTTCAACTTTTGATGCAGTGTTGATAGCTTTGCTTAGATGTCCTTAAAGAAGTTAATATTAAAAGAGACATAATGGCAAAAGAAGAATAAATCACAATTCTTTAAGGAATGATGTGTAATATTATGCAATACAATTCACCTGTGGTTCACAAGGTCCAAAAGGACAATTCTGACAACTGCTACCCACAGCCCATTTTTGTTTGTTTGCTTTTGTTATTCTGATAAAGTAAATTTTTGGAATCTGATGACATAAAGAACAGTTGTCTTTGTACTTATTAATGTCTCTCCTGTGCCTGCCTTCTCAGATATCTTTTTAGTAACTAATCTTAGAGCTCGTACAGAAGAAGAGTTCACTGCTTGCAGATTGCACTGAGACTGAAAACATCTCATTTAGTTTAAGAGAGAGAAATTATGCTCTTCATTGTTATCTCACTGGTTTCAGTAGAACCTATTAATGTAACCAAGAGCTGAATTTAATTTGAGGGAATTTTAAATGACTGCACAACCAAAATACAATTCAATTTTTATATATATTCTTCATCTTTCCAATTTAAAATTGTTCTTCACATGTTTATTACTTGTGTGTTTCACTGTCTTTTACCCTACCATATTATTATTTCACGTAATTTCTTCCTTTTCCTAATATTCCACTACAATTATTTTTAACTTTGTCCATATTCAAGGAAAAGACTCCTGTCAGAAAACAACTTGCTTATCACTTCTTCATGTTGAAGCACTGATATTCCTGCACAGTTGGTGTGCATTAGGAGTTTCCTCTGAATACATGCTATAGAGTAAAAGAAGGTTTAGTAGGTCATGAATGTAAGTATGTGAAGAGCTATTCTTGGGGGGGGGGTGTGAAGAAAAAGGAGTGAAAGACTCAGACCCTGTTCTGTATTTTAATTATATTATTTACATTGAAGACAATGAAACTGAATATGCACATTTCAAGACCCTGGTTGTAGATTCAAATGTGGTAAGTTCCATCCTTGTCCAGAGACAGAACATTTGTAGAAGACATTAATGGAGAATAAGTTCCTTGACTATTAAAAGAAAAGTCATTAGCAATGGGAAAAAAAATCCTAAACAAGTCATTACTAGGATAAAAGAAGTAGCTTGAGAGCATTAAATTTCAGGTCACGCAGAATAACAGATTGGCAGGGATTGGAAGGGACCTCTAGAGATCATCGAGTCCAACCTCCCTGTCAAAGCAGGTGCCTTACACTAGGCTGCACAGGTACGCGTCCAGATGGGTTTTGAATATCTCCAAAGAAGGAGGCTCCACAATCTCTCTGGGCAGCCTGTTCCAGTGCTCCGTCACCCTCACTGTGAAGAAATTCTTTCTCATGTTTGAGTTGAACTTCCTGTGTTCTAGTTTTTGGCCATTGCCCCTTGTTCTCTCACTACCCACCACTGAAAAGAATTTGGCATCGTCCAATTGTCATTCCAGTCTACCATAATGATGGGGATGAAATTAATCTCACCTCACCTTATAGAATCATAGAATGGTTTGGGTTGGAAGGGACCACAAGGATCACTTAGTTCCAACCCCCCTGCCACGGGTAGGGACACCCTCCACTAGACCAGGTTGCCCAAAGCCCCATCCAACCTGGCCTTGAACACTTCCAGGGATGGGGCCTCCACAACTTCCCTGAGCACCCTCTTCCCGTGCCTCACCACCCTCACAGTAAAGAATTTCTTTCTAATGCCCAATCTAAGTCTCCCCTCTTTAAGTTTACACTCATTACCCCTTGTCCTGTCACTACACTCCCTGATAAACAGCCCCTCAGCAGCTTTCCTGTAGGTCCCCTTTAGGTATTGGAAGGCCGCGATCACGTCTCCCTGGACCCTTCTCTTCTCCAGGCTGAACAACCCCAGATGAACAACAACCTTAGATGACTAAGATGAACTAAGATGAACAACAACCTTAGATGACTTTGCAGAAGTCAGAGGGTTGTGATCAATGGGGCCGAGTCTAGTTGGAGGCCTGTGACTAGTGGAGTCCCTCAGGGGTCGGTGCTGGGACCAGTACTATTCAATATCTTCATCAGCGACCTTGATGAGGGAATGGAGTGTCCCCTCAGCAAGTTTGCTAATGACACTAAACTGGGAGGAGTGGCTGACACACCAGAGGGATGTGCTGCCATTCAGCGGGACCTAGATAGGCTGGAGAG
>VWZZ01004894.1:16583-58518 GCA_013399095.1 Psophia crepitans | reverse complement strand
GATCAAGGGAGTGGAACATCTCCCTTATGAGGAAAGGCTGAGGGAGCTGGGTCTCTTTAGCTTGGAGAAGAGGAGGCTGAGGGGTGACCTCATCAATGGTTATAAATATGTTAAGGGTGAGTGTCGGGAAGATGGAGCCAGGCTCTTCTCGGCCTCACTAAGCGATAGGACAAGGGGCAACGGGTGCAAATTGGAGCATAGGAGGTTCCGGGTTAATGTAAGGAAAAACTTTTTCACCATGAGGGTGACAGAGCACTGGAACAGGCTGCCCAGAGAGGTTGTGGAGTCTCCTTCTCTGGAGACATTCAAAACCTGACTGGATGTGTTCCTGAGTGATGTGCTGTAGGTGGCCCTGCCTTGGCAGGGGAGGTTGGGCTAGATGATCTTTCGAGGTCCCTTCCAACCCTTGTGATTCTGTGATTCTGTGACTACAACTTGGTCGCCTTCTATTCCATTCTTACAGGTACTTGTATATGTGCCTATAACATAATTTGTTTCACTCCAGAATTAATATCCTTGGGTTACAATGAATCACACCTCTTTTCTTCTTCGATTATGTCCGACATGATTAATTGAAATACTGACATCTACATATGGACATCTACATAAGTCTACAGTATAGACTTCTACACATGTCTGTATTGATATATAGACATACATATTTGGTCAGATAAATCCTGTCCACTGTACTCAGCAGCCCCACCTTTTTCCCTAAAGCCCCCTACACGTACATTTCCACAGACATCCAAAGTATAAGGTTTCCATTTCAGAATGGCATGTACAAGCAGACAAGCTTTGAGACTTCAGTCAAATATCATTTGTAACAGCTGAGCTTAGCAACAAAAAAGCCCCAGTCCTCTTTGTATAATGGACATACTGACAAATCCTCTATGTTATAATAAGTGTATGGATGAATACAATAAATTACAATTGAAAGCCAACCGATGTCACTTCCTACCCTGCACTGTGAAAAACATAAGTGTGCCTTTGTGCGAGACAAGAATTGGTTTGGCTCAGTTTATTGTGCGGGTAAATCCAAATCTTTAATGAAATCCCTATTTGGTCTTAATGCCAACTTTTGCTCCTCACTTTGAAGATTTCTTTCCAGAGGTTCAGACAAGTCAGTCCGGAGAGCTATGTAATTCTCTAACTTGATCAGCTGGGTCATCTATATCTAGGGGAAACGGTGGTGGTGGTGGTAAGTCAAACAACAGTGTAAAATAATTGCTTTTCTCTTTTTATATAGAAAAAAGGAATTTTGTTGAAATGGCTAGGTCTTCAAAAGGCCATTTTGCAAAACAGAAATACACTTAAAAGCATATAATCTTTAGCTGGAGGCCAGACTGAGTATGTTTCTGATTATGCCGGTGACCCTCACCCTAAAATCCCTTTGTAGAAATGCCTTTATTCTAGACAACATACTGACTAGCAAATGATCTAACAGATTTCACAGCACATAAATTAAGACCTAATAAATTATTTCAAATTCAGACTCCCTAATTACAGAATCAGTGAAGCATTCCATTTACAATCGCAATTATCTAAACAATTAATAAATGTAACTAAAATGAATCATCACAGAGAAATATTTGAGCTATTTACTATGGAAAAGACAGGCTAAAATTTTAAGCACTGGCTAAAACGGATGAGGACTGCTTGAAACTCATTATTCATGGTTGATCTAGATACAAGAATAGGAACGTTTCATTATACTAGCTTAGCTGAGTGTAAATACTCTGATATTAACCTCTGTTACTGATTAATTTTTATATTTATTTAGAAATAATCAATTCTACAACTTTTACAGTGTAGTAGTACACTCAATTTACCAGGAGAGGTTTTGGAAGTATAGAATATATATTATATATATTAAATACATAAATCTGGTGTATTTTTGAAATGTATAGATGTGGAAAGAATAATTGTACAGTTAGGAAAGGTACTTTGTTTGTAAGCATGGCTAAGGCTGTATGTGAATGACTCCAACACATATAAATGTAAAGGATACATCTCCTATAAAAATTAACAATCGGAATGAATACAAAGAACAGCTCTCCCTTTGCACATAAGAGGGTTTCCCAAATACCCTCCTTTTGTCAGTTTTTTTCCCATGCCCAGTAGCAAAGATCATTCAGAAAAGAAAAATAAGGAAAATTTCAGTTGCTGTTATCAATTCATTTATTTCAGATATTGAGATATCTGCAATGAGAAAATTAAGACAGGCTGTAAACAAATGACAAAGGAATCTGTGTTGCGGGTAGGTATAAGGTGTTTCTGTCCCAGTACTTTTTATTGTCTCAAGCACTGTTAGCGAACAATAGTAGCACTGCTGTCCTAGAAATCTGTGCCTCCATGATTTCTTAGGTTTTCACTGCATCCAGTGCAGTGGGACTTCACTTGTTTCTGCACTGCCATCAGAATAAAATACATGAAGATGTTGAAATGTGGTACTGAGTTTGTAGGAAAGGTCCCTGGCTCCTCACCAGTGACCTTTTCATCAACCAGCACCCCCAAGTCCTTCTCCTCAGGGCTGTTCTTGATCTATTCTCCACCCAGCCTGTAGCTGTACTTGGGGTTGCCCAGACCCACGTGTAAGACCTTGCCACTTGGCGTTGGTGAACTTCATGCAGTTCACATGGCCCCACCTCTCAAGCCTGTCAAGGTCCCTCTGGATGTCATCCCTTCCCTCCATTATGTTGACCATGCCACACGGCTTGGTGTCATCAGCAAACTTGCTGAGGGTGCACGTGATCCCACTGTCCATGTCACCGACAATGATGTTAAGCAGTGCTGGTCCCAGTACCGACCTTTGAAGAACACCACTTATCACTGATGTCCGCTTGGAGATTGAGCTGTTGGCCATAACTCTTTGAGTGCGGCTGCCCAGTCAGCTCCTTATCCACCGAGTGGTCCATCTGTCGAATCCATGTCTTTCCAATTTAGAGGCAAGGATGTCATGCAGAACAGTGTCAAATGCCTTGCGCAAGTCCAGGTAGATGACATCACTTGCTCTTCCCTTGTCCACAAACGCTGCCACCCTGTCATAGAAGGCCATCAAATTTGTCAGGCACGATTTACCCTTAGTGAAGCCATGTTGGCTGTCACCAATCACCTCCGTATTTTCCATGTGCCTGAGCGTAGTTTCCAGGAGGATCTGCTTCATGGTCTTGCCTGGCACAGAGGTGAGACTGACCAGCCTGTAGTTCCCCAGGTCTTCCTTTTTTTCCCTTTTTGAAAATGGGGGTTATGGTTTCCCTTTTCCAGTCAGTGGGGACCTCACCAGTGTGCCATAGCTTCTCAAATGTGATGGAGAGTGGCTTGGCCACTTCATCCACAGTTCCCTCAGGACCCGCGGATGCATCTCATCAGGTCCCATGGACTTGTGCACCTTCAGGTTCCTTAGATACTCTTGAAACTGATCTTCTCATACAGTGAGTGGTTCTTCATCCTCACAGTCCCTGCATTCACCTTCTGCGACATGTGCAGTGTGGTATTTACTGTAAAAGGACTTAGAAATGTGAATTTTGCAGCACAACACCTTTCTGATGGAAAAGCCTTCCACTGAATTAACATCAGTGCTTTTTTGAAGACCATACTCACTTCAAAGTTCACTTGCTTCAGTGCATTTAGGTAGTGCTTTCCCTCATATAGCTGTATATATTTTTCATTCCACACAAAGCAAATCCTAATTGTATCATCTCTTTCTAGAGTCAAATCCTGTGATCCTTTACTGAGTCAAAGCTTTGTCCTGGAATGGGTGGAAGCTTAGCCTCAGTAATAACAGAGTAGTTCTGAGGTTTGTCCCTTTGTAAATTAATTTATAGCTTTTCACGTATTGCTGCAGTATACATGCATTTCCCTTTTTTACCCTTAGCCTACTCTGAAGCTGTTTATGTATTTTATGGAATGCCAAGAAAACAATCACAAATCATCTATTAGCAATTGGACTACAGAGTCTTCTGAAACTGGTAAGATTTTCTTTGCCAAATATATTCTACTCCTTTTAATCCAGCTTGCTAGGAACAAAAAAAGCCATCAAGCTGCTATACATGTTGCCTTTTCATTTTAATTGCTGCCATTCTATAAGGAATGTACACAGGTCCCAATTTGCACAAAGAACTTTCTGTACATTCATTTGCAATATCAAATTCCATGTCTTGGTGGAAATTATATTTGCAATAATGCTTTGTGTCATAAAACTGCAGCATATTATTTATTATACAGTCTTAATCGTATTACATTCAGTTGTTGAACTTGGTTTTAGCAGACTGAAACAGCAAGAGAAGCGTTCATGTTAAAAGTCAGGGAGAATCAGAGTTGTTAGGCAGGGATAACTCACTGCTTGTTCAAGTCATAAGGTGGACACCCTCCTGAGCTGCCCCTGAGGAAGGGGAATGAAAACCTCATCTTTGATTGAATCCAAAAAGATTTTCTTGAATAAACTAAAATCAGTAGGGACAGCAGCTGTTCAGCACTCCTTGAAATGGATTCTTCCAAACCTTCAGTTCTGAATGCAGTATGAACGCACCAAAAAAAATATTTGTTGCCGAATCTGTCAGTCTAAGCCTTTGGGAGAAACTTGTGCTGTAGGGACTCTTCTGTTGATGGATAGCTGAAACTGGTAGAGTTGCAACACCAGCTTCTGACTTGGGAGTCAGCAATTTCTCTGGAAGACGGATCATTGCTGTTTTAATTGATGATCATTTGTAAAAGGGTAAGAAAGATGCAACGGCTTTCATTCTTGTTGTTACAAAACTATATGTTGAGTAGTACACATCATTAGTGGCTCTTACATACCAATTAAAAGCTTAAGAGTTGTTCCTGCTACAGCACCTACTCATTTCCTCCTAGGAGCATAGTTTGTTTTCAGCAAACACACAGAGAGGCAATAAAATAAGAGAAAACCAAAATCAATCTCAAGAGACTCTTCTGCCTGAATTACTGAGCAGTTTAGTACACTGTTTGAGTAAGAAAATGGAACAATGAACCTAAAAGCCAAAGCCCTGACCTCAGCTCCTCTGAATTTTCTGTTACAGAATCTTTGCTTGAATTTTGCATCTCATCTTCATTCCAGTAGCCTGCGCTGTGAACCAGGTGCTGCCTCCAAGCCCAAGGCATTCGTAAGGAAGATGAGGGGAACTATTTATAAACATGTTTAATCAAGCAGATGAACAGACGAAGGTGTAAATGTGGAGCTATATTTGTTTTGAAAAAGTTAACGGCTGAATCTACTTTGCCATTCTTACATAACAATGTAATTGAACAGTATAGTTTACACATCACAAACCAACACCTCCACTAAAAAAATTGTATGTCCTTAGACTGACGGTGCCTCTAACCGTCTGTGACTGACGGAGTGTGTTTCCTTGTTTTAAAATGGCATTCGCAGACATGATTATAATTTTGATTTTAAGGATCCAGTCCCACATTCCTCACATGTCTGAAACACACAGCGAAAACAGCAAGAGCTTTGTATTTGTAAAGAATGCAGGCACCAAGACTTTGTAGTTGTTGCTTTTCTTTTTCTTTCCCCCCCCCTTTCTTTTTTAATGTTTAAAATGTGTACTGGCCGGGTTGCTTTACCATCAGCTGACTTTATGTATTCTTTTTCACTGAAGGCATCCGTACCAGAATAATAAGAATGCTGAGATAAATACACTCTTTGCATTAACTTCACTGTCCCTGGCAGTATAGATTTTTTTTTTAATCAGACTGATGTAATTGTAGAAAACAAAAACAATACTAAAACCGTAGAACCTACCAGAAATATCTAACATACAATTTGATCTTCTGCTTATGCTATTTTGCTTCAATTCACAATAAAGCAACAGTTCTGCTTCAAGAGCATCTGCTGTGTATCACTGAAAACGATTATGTATAGCAGCACAGGTGCCTTGAGAAAAAGAGAATATACTGTTCGGAACATACAAACAACTAGATTTGAATTTATGAATATCACAATTCCTTCTGAAAAATGTGAACTGTTTAAACAAATAATCCTTTCATAAGTGTTTATTCTAGAAAATTGTATTTTCTTTCCCAGAAAATTACAAGCAGCAATGCCTAATGACACTGGTGATTTGTCAACCGTGGCATTCAAAGAGATCAGAGCTTTGGGTTTTCGTATAGAAACTGGGGGAAAAAAAGAGGTTCTGGTACCCAACTAGAAACTGCTTGTGAAAACAGTCTGAGATTAAAATAAACAAATACGTACTGCAGTGCATAGTTTAAGGTTAACCTCAAACTCATTTAGACTGTTGCACGTGGTGTTTGTCTCCCATCACTCTTTTGCCAAGACACCAGGAGCAAACAGTTCCATATCTGCATTTGGACACCTGAGTGTCCCAGTGCCCCAGCAGTGCTTTGCCTAAAATCTCTTAAGGGGTTTTCCTGCAGCCCCCAGTTCTGCTGGGATCCCCCATCCCTGTGGGGTGAGTGTGAGCACCTGCCGCACACGGGAGCGGTGGCTGGGTCATGTCACAGCCAGGCTCTAGGCGAAGAAAAGGAATTTGCTCAACCCACTTACGTTCCCCAAAGTCCTGCCTGTGCGGGCGTTAGGCTTATTGCCGTCACCCAGTTTGCCTCACAGATGTCTTGTGAAAGAAAACAACCTGTGTCTCTGAGAAAGACAAATGATGAACCTAAGGATATCCCTCCAAAACCCCCACAGGCATGCCACTGCCTGTTACTACAGCTCCTGATGTCTTGGTGCTTGCTCCAGGAGTACAATTCACCAACCTGAATTGGGCATCGTAGTTCTCAGCACAGCGAACAGGAGGAGATAGGTTTGAAGAGCACAACCAGCTCGTCAGACCGGACTGTGTGCTGTGAAACAGCTGTTCTGCTGGCAGTGGAATTATTGATAACTTAAGGCATCCAAGAAATGTAAAAAAGAGGGATGCCTGTGGAGTTTGGCGTTTCATCTTGGGCTTAGATGCATACCTGCAGCCATGACTTAGATGTCTCTGAAGGCTAAATTAAAAACAAACAAAAAAACCCCAACCAAACTAAAGTTTTACAGAGTGCAGGCAGCTATTTTATATATATTTTAGGGCACAGCAGAGGAAGCAGAGCTGCATGCCTTTCACACAAGAGCTTAATGGTTACAGAGCTGGCTGAGGACCTGAGATGGCTGGCTTTTGCATCTTGTGGGACGAAGGAGAGGAAGCAAGAGCTGGGTTAGCTCTGCAAGCAAATGGTTAGGTTCCTTTCATGAGGGAAGAAAGTTTTAGGGTTCTAGCCATTCCCTCAGTATTTCTGTTCTTATCCAATGGTTCCTTAATGTGGAATATATAAGCAGCTGAGGTACTATGCGAGTTCCTATGTGATTAAGTGGTTATGTTGGGATTTTGCAGATCACTCATCTAAACTGCTGCTTCAGGTCTCACTCTTTGTGCCTGAAAGAGATCTGTTGTAGTATACATCTGGCTCCAACTTACTGTGTGTAATATCAATGAGACCTTCATAGCACTTCTGTATGGGATATTTAGCGAGCAGAGGAACTGCCAGTGAGTTTAGGCAAGGTGGTAATAATCCACAAACAACCCCAAAACTAAATGCACCTGTATGTCCATTTTTTGCTCAGCTGTCTGTCCCAGCTGAGCTTTCCTGGGCTGTTAGCACTAGCCCTGTGTAAAGACAGCAGGACTCCTTCTGCTGCTTGTTTCCATGACTTGAGATAAGTAGGGGATTCTGCTGCATCAGCCTGCTGCAGGCATTGCCTGTGGGAGACCTTCTCTTGAGGAGGAGGAGATTAATTTCTCTTACTCTCCCAGGCTCTCATGAGGCTTCATGGAAACATGGTCTGTTGTTCCACACTCCAAGCAAGATTCATGCCTTTAGAAGTCCACAATATTAGATGGTTACCTCTGAGCTACCCACACTGGCTCTTTTTACAGCCCACAGAGACAGGCATTTCCAGCAAGCAATTCATCGCTTTGAAATCCTTGGGTGAATCACACCCTGGTTTATTACCTGACTAGCTCAGGTGCCAGTGTCTGGCCAGAGGGTTCCCACCCTTTTGTGCCTAGCTGAAGAGACAGCTTCACATGACTGCTGAGCAAATGACTGCTATCACCTCATGCACATTTGGAAGGAGAGGTGGTAAAAAGAAGGGCTTCTGCACCCTTTCCTCTCCATCAACACCCTCAGATGCCACATGTATGCGCAGGATCATTTGAAAACAGGAAAGGCTGTGCTGCCCTCCCAGCAGATAACAGCAAGATCCACATCGTTACACTTGCAACTATTATGTCATGTGAAAAATATGGAGAACACTTTTTTAGATGTTTTGATGTCATCTGCATCGTTATAACTCTGATGGTCACTGATCATCCTTCACAGCACTAGCTTATTCTGTAGTATCCAGTTCCACGATTTTTTTGTGTCCATCAAAATCTGTGATGGCTGAAAAGGTGGCAAATTTTGCCAAAAAAAAGAAAGTTGAAGAAAAAATAAAAGAAGACCTTTCCAAGACACCTTCTCCAAACAGATCCAAAATTTTCTCTAAATGTGTTATTCTGTTCTGCAGTATTGAAATAACTTTAAAATGTAAAGAACTATCTTGTCCAATACCAGCTGGTGTCTGTAACACTGCTGGTGTACTCATACGTGTAAATATTTAAATGGTTCTGGACTGGCATTAGCTAAAACCTTCACTTGGTTTCCATATTTACCTGTTTCTTTTTGAGTGCAGTTTAATATTGATGCTGTCAGTTAATGCAGCTGGATAAGAGGTCATCAGAAATAATGGCACTGTTTAAAGGAATGGCCCTGATAATCTACAGAGGTTTTCTGCTTTGATATGGTTTTACTGCAAAACCAAATAATTTTGCCTCAGCATTTGTTAAACAATAGATTACTCCTAATGTAAACTTACCACAAGGCAACAATTTCTATATTGCCACGTTTTAAAATCACATAACTAATGGTTACAACTGCAAGTTTATACTGACCCTTTTCTTTTCTCCAAATGAAACCATCATAATTACTAAATTTGAAGCACTTTGTGTAAATTGCAGCTTGTTACCTATCTTCTGCAATAACACGTTTTTAAATTACAGTAATTCAGTGCTTTTAAATCTGATACTCTCCACCCTGCTAGCACAAGGAGTCTGTGCTAGATGTCAGTGGCATTCCATGTAGGCACAGGAATCTCCACTAATGAACCTGAAGCAGATGAGGGTCATCGTTAATGTTTGACTGTGTATTTACAGAGGGCGGTTTGATGGGAAGTATGGGCAAAAGTAATAGATCTCTCACCTTGCTTCCTTAGCCATAAATACTGCTTGAGAACAAGCGGCTTGTGTTTAGGTATACATTTAGATGGATTTCAGTCAAACTAATGACCGAATATCACTGAATTTCCACAGGCACATTAAATTTTAAAGTGCTGAATAATGTTTTGTTTGAACCTGGTGCAACACAAAGTAGATCACGAACACGTCACTCGGTGGTGGCAGGAAAGGAGTACCTTTCGCAGGCTGGTAAGTTAGAGGGCAAATTCAGGTGAACTCTGCAGGAGAGAGAGTGAGCACTGAGCAGCCACCCCCGTGGGGAGACACCTGATGGTAAAACTACCACTGCACCATCTCAAATACCTATCTCCAGCACACAGTTTCAAAGGGCAGGGAACTAAGCAGGCAATCAGCCCATGGACTTCAGCTGGCTTTAGATCAATGCCGCCTCTTTGCTACAAATCCATGAAACCACTGAGAGAGGCTTTAACATGTATTGCTGGATATCCCGTTCCCACATGTTGCAGAAGGGCAATTATTTGGCAAAACAACTGTCAGTTTAGTATTGCTTCTGTAAAAGACCCTTCTCCTTAGCTTTGTGCCCTTTATGATCTGCTTTATAATGTTTTGTAATAAGGGTGGTGCAAAAGTCTTCCCTGAAACTGCTGCTAGATCTACTGGCAGTGCGCCACTTCCAAAGACACGAGAAGATTTGTATTTTTTTCCTACTGAATATTATTGCTTCTGAAATTAGACCTTATTTATGCTGGATAAAATCAAACACGCCATGGAGCACAGGGCTGGACAATAAGGTGATAAATACGCCTGAATCCCGCCGATGTTTTATTTTTCACGGTGAATGCCAGCAGCCACGTCGGGTGATGGAGCGCTGTGTCGGTGCAGGCAGCGGCACAGGCGGGTCACAAATAAATGCTGTTGGTTTCATGTGGTGGTGGTGAGCACTGAGCCGGGGGCGAGGGGGGAAAGCGTGACTGTGTGTGTTCATGGGCTTGGAAGGGACGGCGTGTTTCACAGATTCCCAACAACAAATTCTGACAAGTGAAAAATGTTTGATTTTTAAAAGTCACACAGCTCGCCTTTTTAAAACACTTTCAGTATTTATTTAACCTAGTAAATAGGTTTATTAGCAAGGTTCCATTCTTTGTAGTTTAGGTAATGGATTTACCATATGTTTATGCTTTAAGGACTTGTGTAAGACTGCTAACACCTATTTCTCCACCTCCTGTCTCAGGGGTTAAGACCTTGGTATGTTGCCAGTTTACTGCTGTGGTCCCTTCCCCTTGTATAATTACAGTCATTCCCAGAGTGAAGGAAATTCCCTGAGCTTTTGCTCTAACTAGCCACAATGTTTCACTACAAAAAGGCACTTCTTTAAAAGAAGAAAAGTAATAAAACTTTCACATTATTAACTTTCTCCCTTTTAAAAGAGGCTGAAAAATGCCATTGTACCACATTAAAGACCTTTACATAAGACTCACCATTGGCTAATGAGCCTTGTTGTACAATCTACCACATGCAACTGCCTTCAAGTGCTGCTTTTAACTTAACCTTGATGTAGTGCCAGGAATGTACAGAGGATATACTTTGATGGTGGGGCAGTCTACCACCCTCCCCCACCCACTCCCCCCGCCCCTTTTCCATACTGATGCACTTCAAAATATCTGTAACATTTAAATTTTACTGTTGTTTAACAGAACAACTCGTTTGTATCCCATAAAGAAGGAAGGAGTAATTATTTGTCCTGTAGAAATAAGCAAGTAGACCAGTTATTTATAATAGAAACGATAGGAGAGTTGGCGATACTTTGTACTTGTGCAGTGACTTTCTTCCTGCAGATACAAAGCACTTCATAAGCATCCTCACAACTCCCCTGTAGAAGAAAGTACCATAATCTCTGCTTTATCATCAATAAAACTAGTTCAGTGACTTTTCAGAAGATGAGACAGAATATCAGTATCAGAAACATGATCTGAAGAATTTTTGCTTGCAGTTCCCTCTTTGATTATGAGTCATTTCCTCCCATCACTGGAGTGAATTATTTTGGTAGCAGTGCTACTGGAATTTGTTTAAATTTCATGTTACAGCCAGATGTGTTCTCCATAGAAACACATATTTGATTTATATAATAATATTTATAACCCATGTAGTTTTCTGATGATATTTTGGAGACACTTATCCGGCATTACTCTTTCCTTGAATAAAATGACTATGATATTGAAATTGAATCCTAAGCTTTCCATGAGTCTATTTATAGAAATGTTAATTTTCTTGAGTTTTATGGAGATGATTGACTTAATTTTTGTCTCTTATTCCCTTGATTGCATTCTCAAAACATACATGAGCTGTTATCTAAATGTTTTAATTTTCCATCATTTGAAAACTTTGTGAATGAAAAGAGTGTCTGATATTCTTGAAACAAGACATGAGAGGTCATTCACAAAGGGTCATTTCAAGGGTGAAATGGATGACAGAGCATGGGAAAATGAATAGCAAGAGGGCAACAATGAGTTTTGCTAAATGTATCTCAAAAGTCAAGACAAATATTCTCTGGACTTGTTTATGAAGAACTTGGAGAGTCTTCATGAGACAATTCAGAACCTGGTGGAAGTGGAAACTGAAATTCCTTTTATTTACAGCTATGCTTCTTGCATCCATTGTGCATGCCAGGCATTTTACCATTTTCTTTAGATTTGAACACAAAAAATCCAGGGTGATATTTTCAGTAGGTGAAGTCTTAATAGGAGCAAAAGTAGAACCGTGTTGTAGCTTCTACATATACAACAAATTCTAGGTGTACAAAAGTAATCAAAAATACCTGGGAAGCTGCAGGGTTGTTCAGAACATTTAATCAGGATCTTCTATCAATTTTCAACTTAACAGGACAGGATGACTGATAGAATTACTAAAACTGACTGTGATTACCTCCTTTCAATAACGAAAGAGTTAAATATTTCAAAAAATATAAAGGTGATTAAAAATGAGGCTTCCTTCCTTTCCATGCTCTTCAAAGTCAGGAAGGAGAGTATTTTCTACATGCCAGATACTGACACAGTGGGAGGAGAACTGGTGCTCAATTTTGCAGTTTACCAGGTGGCATGAGTGTAATAACATAATTGCATCAAAAAAAAGTGAAAACCAAAAGATTACAAAAGGGCATTTGTATATTTTTTTTCAAATAGGTTTAAGTAGTTTTCATTTCTTAATTTGAAAAGAAATATTATTTCAAGTTTTGAAAGTATTTATGAAATGTTTTCTGATTTAAGGTATGGTCTTTTTAATGAAAATGTCCTTATGTTTTTATTCCCTGTTCAATCAAACTTTTTGCTTCCTTTTCAGGAGAAAAAATATGGAAAAAAAAAGACAGACATTTAAGAAAATGTGTCAGTTTTTTTAAAAATGCTGTGGTTTATTTCATATTTTAAAAGAAAAAAACCCCACTTCAATTATAAAATATGACAAAGCCCTGCTATGTGATGAACTTGAGACTCAAAATGGAGATTTTCTGGTCAATGGGTAACGATAGTAGATGTACAGTGAAAGTTAAGATGATGGTAGAGGCATGAGAGAAGCATGTACAGGTTGAACAGAGAGGTGGAAGGGTAAAGGTAAAAAACCAAGAAGCTTGAGACTCAGGGCAGGACTTAAAAAGAGTAAAACGAACAGTTTTCCTCACCAATTTGTCTTCACCTTGCATCGAACTTCTTATCGTTTTTATAAACATCAGGACAGTTCAGATAATTACAGAAGAGAGTTATGTTGAAGCCAAACAACTTGATGTTATTAGAAACAGAAACCCTTAAAAGAAATATACAAATATGTCAGAGAACACAGCACTGCCATTTCGTGAAAAATTACCTGTATGTGCATGAAATGTGATTTTTGACAGGGGTTTGAATAAGAATCCATATGAGCGCTGCCTGTGTTTCATGTGGTCTGCTTACACAGGCAGAATTGTTTTATTTTCTCACTTAGTCCCCCCAAGTGGCATGAAATCCCTGTTAACATTCTTTCTTGCACTGTGTTTGCTAATTAACTCTTCAAGGACTGGCATGTGTTAGAGATTAGTCAAACATGATTCGTTCTGTTAATATCTTTATGGAGAAGGGATCAGGCATTTCCATGTAATCTAACTATATTTTTGAGACCAAATTTAATGAAATTAAATTTATGATATGCTTAAAATAAAGATATTTTCTTACTGCCTGAGGAATTCTGGGATTTCCCAGTATCCTGTGATTTTCATGGCCTTCATTTAAATAACAGAGTTGCTGACCTTGCTTTGCAAGTCATACCTTTGAAAAATTGATGGTCTTGCTTTGCAAAGAAAAAAAGATGTACAAACGACTGCTGTTCTTCCCTCCACCTAAGGGGACAGAAACCTCCACTAAAGTGTGACCAGACAGTTCATTTGAGCTGCAGACACATAGAAATAAGTGGCTGGACATGTGTGAGGAGAACCCTGTACAGTTGTCAGCCAATTACTATTTCTGTGGGAAAAAGAATAACGTGTTCAGTTACCGTCTAATAGCTTACATGGGTATTATCCTCCAGCCAACCAGGCTTGTGAATTTAGGGGTTAAGAACACTTTAACAAAATCTAGAGGCTTCGATGTTTTGCCCTACTGGTGTTTGTAGGAGTGGCTGTAACTCCACAGGTTGCTGCAGCTCTCGGTTCGGTATTAAGGCCGAAAGCTGTGTTGTTCTGAACTTGTTGAAGTTATTTCAGTCAAGAACTATGATGTAGCAAATAATTGCCCTGGAAAGCATGTTGCTGCTAAGTGGACAGAAACTCTGGAGACTAGTGAATGATTAATAGCAACATTTCTTCTTTTTTTGGAGGACACTGTCCTTGTATAAGGACTGTCAGGCTGAAAAGATGGAGAAAAACATGAAGGAATTTGGATATTAAAGAATTTTCTGGATTTCAGCTTCTGAAGCTATTTGGTTGTTTCACTAAAACTATTTTCTTTTATCTGTAAATTTCTTACTTATAAACCCCTTCTTCAATAATCCTCTTAAAACAAGGCATTAAAAATGGCACAGCTTTATGTTCTGCACTGCTGTCTGTTGGGCCGCTCCCACTGTAGTGCGTCGCGTTAAGATGACAGTCCTGAAGAGACTGTCTCACTTTTGTGCTGTACTATGGAGTACCTTCACGGTGCACCGAGCGGTGACTGTGACTGTCATGGGTAAAGTGAGAGAAACTGGAAATTAGCTGAAGCTCCTGATACGCACTGTAGACATCATGATAGGTAGTGTAGGAGGAAACTGAAAAGAATGGAAGGTATAAGGGACTTCTGGAGAGCATCAGGTCCAATCTCTCTGTTCAAAACAGGGTCAGCCAGCACAGTTTGCTGAAGGATATGTCCAATGGCTTCTGAATATCTCCAAGAATTGAGACTTCACAACCTCTCTCAGTGTCCTGTTCCAGTGTTTGGCTGCTCACATACTAAAAAGGTGGGGTTTTTTCCTTTTTTTTTTTAACTTATATTTAAACATAAATAACACAGCTTGTGCCCATTGTTGCTTCTTTTTTCACTGGGCACCACTGAGAAGACTCTGGCTCTTTCTTCTACCCATCAGATATTCATACACCTCAATGAGATCCCACCCTGAGCCTTCTCTTCTCCAGATTGAACAGTCCCAGTTCCTCACAGGAGAGAAGCTTCAGTCCCTTAATTGTCTTAGTGGACCTTTACTGGACTCTCTCCAGTATGTCTATATCTCTTTTGTACTGGAGAGCTCTGAACTGGACCCGGCATTCTAGGTGTGTCTCACCAATGTGGAGCAGAGGGGAAGGGTCACCTCCCTCAGCCTGCTGGTAATGCTT
Source organism: Psophia crepitans (assembly GCA_013399095.1). Classification (NCBI taxonomy): domain Eukaryota; kingdom Metazoa; phylum Chordata; class Aves; order Gruiformes; family Psophiidae; genus Psophia; species Psophia crepitans. Next base: position 43,431 of record VWZZ01004894.1, on the reverse strand, counting down.
TTCCTCATGCAGCCCAGGATGCTGTTGACCGCCTTTGCTGCAAGGTCACATTGCTGGCTCATGTTCATCTTGCTGTCCACCAGGACCCCCAGGTCCTTCTTTGCAAATCTGCCTTCCATCCAGCCAGGCCCCACTTTGATGAATGTGGTTGTTCCTCCACAGGTGGAGGACCCCACACTTCCCTTTGTTGAACTGCATATTCCTGTTTTCCCATTTCTCCAGCCTGCTGAGCTAGACATGGTGTATCAGCCACTCATCCCAGTTCTGTATCATCTGCAAACTCTGTTATACCCTCCAGATCGTAAATGGAGATATTAAATAATATTGGGCCCAGTATTGTCCCCTGGGCCACACCACCAGTGACTGGCTCCAGGCTTGACATTGCACCACTAACCAAAACCTTAAACAATGTTGGAAATATGCACTATAAATACAAGATTTGAAAGAAAGAATCCTGGTACAATGAAAAAAAAAAGGAGAAAGATGATTTTAAAATGCCAGCCATCCTGTCTCCAGTGATGGTCTGATGCTGAAATATTTGACAGCAACCTGAAAGTAAGGTCATGATCTATAGGCAATCACAGAAATCTTTGGAGTTAATGGGTGTGCTTACCACATTAGGTAGGAATAAATCTTAGAACAATTAAATATGTATTGGGCTGTATGGGAAGTTGTGGCTGGGTAAGAGAGGACAGAAGGGCTGTCCTTGATTGCTTCACTGGCCTGGACATGCATTGCTGGAGCAATGCATAACCACATGTGACAGAAGGATGTGACTGGAGCCGTGGGTCACAGAAGGTGGACAGTCACAGCGTAAGAGGACAGTGTACCTGGAAATACGAGAAATCCAAGAATGAAAGAATTTTTTTCTTAGGGAAAAGCAGGTAGAAGGGAGCATGACTGTCAATAAAGCAAGTGTGGGTTTTTGAATGAGGAAGTTCTATAACGCTAATTGCTTCTGTGGTGTTCAGGGATTCAGGAATGGCCTGTTTTTCCATAAGTAAGTTCGCCACTAATATTGTGATCTGGTCTGAGACAGAAATGGCAACTGTATTCTCACTTGCAGTGGATTGTTCGCTGTCAGTGTGTTGTACAGACTGACTGACAGTCCTTGCTAAATGAAGCATAAACACACGCACTCCCTTTTACCAGTGAGTTCCTTGGTCTCACCGGTCAGTTGCAGTTATATCTTTAGTATTGGTTGATCTGGAAAGAAATATTGGAAAATCAGTGAAGCAGTGAACGTCTGGTGTCTTCTGAAACCAATCTTCACTCATTTCTCTACATTACCTTATAGAGAAACCCTGCAGAGGTGCAGAAAAGAGGTCAGGAACCAGAATTTTACTCAGTGTCTTTAGTAATTTTACCAATTGCTTACACTGTCAGGGTCCACCCCTGGCCAGAGCAGAGGGATGGCATCATCTTTCCAGCCATGCAGATACACTGTACATAATCTCACTGGATTTTGCCTCCTTCTGTCTTGGCGATGGTCAGGTTCTGGCACAAGTAAGGATCAGTCACTGCTGGCAGAAAGTCGCCAGGTCTCAGAGGAAAATAAGGTTCAGCCTATGAGCTCAAAACTGGAACAGAGCACACAGGCAGGACCTGTCTCTCATAGCGTGTTTTATGACTAAGGAAGAACTACTGAGAGCTACTGAACATCCACCAACCCTTACAGCTCTTGGAGATGAGAAGCCCCATCAAAAACTGTACCACTGCATGGTCTGTGTTATCAGGATTACTTCAGTAATTCATGTCCTTACACTCTGTATCACGTTACAAATATTAGAAAAAAATCCATTTAATCCCGTGTTTACCTTTTGCTTTAGCTTTTTCCTTTTGTCATCATTATGTGGATTAATGCTCACACAGTTGTTGTGTGTGCACAAGCTCCCCGGATTTTCTATTATACACAAGGATAACTTGTTTGCACAGAGTTTTCCAATTCACTTTTACATCATGTCAGCAGTCTGAGTTGTGATCTCTTGGCTTACACCAGCAGAATGGGAATTTAATTGTCAGACGAAAGGTAAAGGTGCAGTGATTTTCTCTCTCTTTAATTTTGGGGCCACCAAGGAGGATGAAAAAGATTCCACACACCTTTTCTGTTAGCCAGACTGTCTGCTCAAGTGTGATTTTACAGATAATGACAGTAATAGCTCACCCAGCACATTTGTATCTATGTTTAAGAGCTATGTAAAGCAATTTGAGCTGTTATACAATGCCAAATGCTCTCCTTAACCCACAGTTTCTCGTGTCATAATCTAAGATCTTCAGGTTCTTGTAGTAACAGGGTAAAAAGCACTGTGACTAGGGAGGGATTGGCACAGCAGGGGTTGCTCTCTTGGATGCTGAAGATAGATTAGCCAGAGAATTTATATCCTCTTGGGTCTTGTTGTAGTCTAAATCTCTGACTTTGCAACTGTTGTCAGCCAGGTAACCTTGGGATTTGTGTGCCACTTCACAGTTCACTGGGGAGGGGTGTTCAGCACAAGGCATGCCACCCATCTCCTGCCTTTCGCCATAGCTCTCCCTTACACAGAGCACTTTGCTCTCTGGGTGGTATGGGTGTCATTTCTGCCTTGGTACCAGACAGCAACAGAGCCTTCGAGATTCATGACGATAAGACAGTCTCCAAAATCTTGAACACTGTGAGTCCTGGTAGCTCACTGAAGAGCAAAGCATGCTTGAGAAGCCTTGAAATTCTGTTCAAAAATGGATTTTTGTGAGAAAACTGAATTTCAAGATCTACTCCTGCCTTACATAATGGGTCTTTTAGTTGAGTCCTATTTCTTCTTTGTAATCTACAAGAGTCGAACTCCATTTTATACAAAAGTGCAATCCTATAAAGCAGATGGTAGGAGACAGAATTAGTGCATGGAAATTTTGAAAGGGATTGTACTTCAGGGGGTCATACTTCTCTCTCAGCTCACTGAGGGATATGAAATCATCCTGTAGGTATAATATTAATAGTAAGCATTGTTCATATAGATTTTGATGTTCCACTTCATGCTTTCTAGCTATTGTGCTACTTAAAGCATTATGGATGAACAGTAGTTTGAAATACTTCAAATAACAGCTATTTCACACCATTTTCAACTGACAGTCAAAGAAAAATGTCTTGCAAAAGTATCCTGGCAACAGGGCTTATAGCATCAGTGTAATTCTTGTACATGTATTAGCACGCTGTGGAACATCGCTGTGTTCAGAGAGGAGAGCTGCAAACACAGTTTTTATCCTGAAGTGGCAGTTTTCCTGAACTATAGCAGTAATGATTAACTAACCATCCAAACCAGGGTATTTGTGTGGAAAAGACAATCAAAGTCAAATAAACCCTTGTAGGACTGTACCATTATTTGCACTGAAAAGCTCTCCACTATTTTGGAATCAGCAGCCCTCAACCATGGGGCTGTCAATCAGCCCTCCACATTTAGATGTTCATATGATGCTACAGATCTTTAAAATGCTTATGAGTGATTTAGAAGTACTTATAGGAAATATTCAGCAGTGAAACCTGCAACTTTGTGAGGGAGGGGGTAATTTTCCCAAAGCCCTTCTATTGGGAAAGAATAATAGTTTGAGCTGAACCAACAGTCCTTACGTGGTCACAGGCAAAGTAAACTGAAGCCTGCGATGACAGACTGCCTGAGAAGGCAGATGAGGACATGCAATGCATCGCTTGAACAGCCAGTCTCTGCCTCCTACCTGCAAAGCCTTCTGCTCTTTCAGTGCTGTCACTGAGCAAGGGATTGTGTTTTTGCAGCAACGAGAGAGAAGCAGTGGGAGTAGGAAGCTTAAATTGCCTGGGTTCTTCCCAGCTTTCTGGCCTGGCCCTGCTCCTTCCCCTCCAAAGTGCCTTGTCCTCATTTCTGCAGTCAAAAATTTCAGTTTGATGTATGCTGTCAGGAAGCCTTGAAATCAAGGAAGAAAGTGCCCTGAATGACCCCAAGTGTGGAATCAATTCCAACAAGCAGAGTGCCAGGGAATGCCATGGGGTCTGCTAAGACTCTACTCATTTTTACGTAAAAGAGGTTCAACTGCAATGGCAATCGGCAGTGACACGAAGCGTAAAAAGACACTGGATATATCTAAGCACCTCTTAAATGTTTCTGTAGGCAGCCAAACTTCAACATGCTCAAATTTGTGATATAATTCAGAACAGAAGGGAAAAAAAGGAAAGAAAAAAAAAAGGATGTGATATGTGACTGCTGTAATTATGTGAGATATTTGAAAGAGAATCTCTAGAACTGTTGAACCAACCAAACAATTTATTTTGTGTGTGTGTGTGTGAATACTCTTCCAGCAGAACTAAAGCCAGGCCAAGTACAATCCACACACAGTCCTTACTTCAGCCACAACAGGTATCACCTGTTTTCACATACCCAACATAAAATGAATATAAACATTATGTCATATACGCTGGCTAATTCAGCAGGGGTGTGATTCTGTGGTGATGCATGCTTTAGGCTAAATTTGTACGGCAGATGATTTGGAAGTGCTTGGATCCAGCATTAATAAATGTAGGACTACACAGACCACACAGTCAGAAAAGATGAGCTGTATGGGCTACTTGATTAAAACCTGAGATTTTTGGGGCAGGGTGAGTGAACTTGAATAGAGTGAATCTTCCATGCAGCGCTTCACTGGTTTAAATTATCAATCAAGAACTTACTTCCTACTTGCACAGAAGTATCTGCTGATGGCAACTTCTTTGTGTCTGTGGCTACAACAGATGTCATAATAGGGAAGATTATGGAGCAATTCTGAGCACAAAAGCTCAGAAATTTTAGTTAAGGTTTTAGTTTTTTACTGACATTTTGTGTGGCTTGAGCATATCTTTGAATATCTGTTCTCCCCCAGTAACATATGGATAACTGTGAAGCATTTGAACATGAAGGTGTCCAGGATGGTATAGGTATGCAAAGAGCATTAGAAGTGGATACCTTCTTTGCACCTTCATCCAATGTAAGAATAACAGAATTTACTGAGCAAAAATTAATTTATATAGGGGTTATTGACAAATGTTGGTGTAACCAACAAAATGAAAACTCTGAGCTCTTGTCATTAATTAACTTTGAGCATTTTATTGGTAATAAAGTTTCAAAAGAAGTAAATATGTTCTTACTCTTCAAAATCCCTCCAAGTGCAGTTGGTTAAAAAGTTCTTCCCACTCTGCCCTATAATAATATATAATTTTGAGTAGCTGCAGCGCAGTGTACTGCAGGTGGTGACAGTATTTCAGTGGCAGATGAACTTCTTCCAATTGAACAGTATTCTCAGGTGAAACAGAGCTTTTAATGACTTTAGGCTTTTGGAGTTTCGAGTCCTACCGCATTTTGGCAGGATACTTGCATGTGAGGAGTGCTTGAAGAAGGAACAGATAGCAAAGATTAGACTATTCTGGCTTTTTGCATTGATTCAACAGGCATTTCTACACTGCAGCTGTGAATAAGAAATGGAAACAGTACTATAGGCTTGAGCATCTAACATCAATGATCTTTAAGGTGTCTCCAGATGTAAAGCAGTAACACTAATTTCATATATCATAGAGCTTGTTTTAGCCACATGTTTACTTGTTGTAATTTTTTTAAAACCCTACAGATTGTCTTTTACATAAAAATTAAGATTATTAGAACCAGTTCTGTCTAGTTTAATCTAATGTTAAAAGCAGAAACTAAAGACACTGGGCGTAAAAAGATAGGCAATGGGATTTAGATATACAAACGCACGTTTATGTTTTTGAAAATATTTGGTTTTTTTCTGTTTTCTGTATCAGTAAAAGACTAATCTAGATCCTAGTCTTATTAATGTGAGGGAAACAGTGTTCAGCAAGCTGAGCAATTCTACTGCCACCCCCATCTGCCTGTAGTGTTTACTGTGATGACACAGTGAAATGGGACAAAAGAAGCTGTCAACAAAGAGAAGTGTTCCCACTAAACACCTGGAACATTTTTATGGAAGACAAAGACAGATGAAAGATGGAGACAGGTAAGGAAGAAGGGTAGGAAGAAAGCTTTGCTGGAACCCTACTTAAAATAGGATGAAATGTGTGAGAAGGAAGGATCAGAGGGCGAGATAGAAAATGAGAACTGTCATCAGCAGGTCGACTTGCTGCAAGACCTTTTGTATTCTAAAGAGGACCACAGGAAATTTTCTGAGGGCAGAGGTAGCAAAATATTGAAAGGCAATTATAGTTGTTTTAAGTGGACAGAGCTCCTCCAGGCCTACATAAATTACAGCCTTGAGTCTGAAGAGGAAGCTGTAAAGGAAGAAATAGGAAAAACCTTGGCAAGAGTTTTGAAATCTTGCCAAGGATGGCAGAGACCCCAGAGAAAGGGACAGATGGCTAACTCAACTCCTGACACTAAGAAATTGGTAGGAGCAACATGCCCATAAAGTTGACTTCTGCTATGAGGAAAATTTTGGGATAATCAGCAAGGTTTTTCAATCATTTTCATCACTGTTGTGTACATGTTCTTATGCTTCCTAGAAAACAGAATGGACTACGTGATCTCTTTGCACCTTCTAAGTCTTATATTTTTAATTTCTCTGATTTAAAATAACTTGGCAGTGTCAGCTGTGCTGTGAAAAGAAAATTAATTTTAAAATAAAAAGGATTTTCCTTCATCCTCCTATAGATACAGACCTATAAAAGAACTCCATTAGGGGGAAAAATCTGAAAAACAAAGATGATAAGAAATAAGTAAGTTATCATGATGTATACAGCAAAGACAAGATAATAGTACATTTGACACCATTCAGATGGACTCTAAAGCACAGTGGGAGGGTGGAGGCAAAGAGGATCAGCAGTCTAACATTATCTACACATTCCCCTATTAGCTGTTGCTTCCTTTCTGTTCTGAAACACATCTAACAAGGTACTTAACTCCTATAGAAATTATTAGTCCCTCAGACCCAGCTGAAAATGCAGCTTGGTTTATATACTGGTGTTTAGCATCACTAAACTGAATAATATTCAGGATAGGGTAGGAGAACTTTGTAAATACCTCTTCTTGTCAAAGGAATTGCTCTCAAATATCAATCCTGGATGATTAATGGAATGAAATATTCCATTCCTTGTGCCTGACAAATCATCCTGCAAAAACTGCTTCTGAAGATTGTGTTTGATGGCTTTATCTCGTGTTTCCTCTCCAATGAAAGAAGAAATGGACTTCAGAAAGAAGATTAACAGGTAAAGATGTAATATAAAACCCCAGTTTTATTGACTGGACAAGCTTAAATGCTACAATTCAGAAATGTTTACATTTCCCAAAATACCTTGACATGTACAGTCTCTTAGTTCAGTTATGGACAGTCGATTTTCATTAATTATTTTTGAAGGGCTTAGTAGTAACGATCTCACAAAGATGAGGAAGAAGGAAAACATATTGAACTTTACCCTCCTGCATTAATATACAGGGAGGGTATTTACTGCTGATAAGTAGAAGACAATGAAAGTTCTTTGCAGGAGAGAAAGTGATACCTCACTACTGAGATTTTTTTTTTCTTTCATTACATTTTTTCTTGTCTGACATCAAATCAGGCAATGTTGTTGCATTATACTTAATATGTTCATTTCCAGATTATTTTTTTTTTACTTTGTTACGGCGAAAAAAAACCCCGCTATTCTTACCTTCTTTCCCAGACAATGACCTATCTTCGCTAAGGACATTGCAGAATATTGTTTCTACCCAGTAAGCTGTTAGAATAACCATTCCTTTCAAGGAGGAAACTGCCTAATGAGGTGGAAACTATAAATTTAAAACTTCTCAGACTGAGAAGAACAGCATCTGGCTCTTGCATTTCCTCTTGTCCGAATACTATGATCACCTTTTTGTTACAAAAAACTGGGTAGCAACACCTCTTCTAGTTGTATTTTCAAGGGCAAGCTAACTGGTGATCAGTTACTTTAGACGGTACCTGGTAATTCTCCACAGAGAATTCTTTTCTTTGGTTCGGATACATCAAGACATCATCTGGAGTTAACCTAAAGAGCTCAAAGCAGGCTGGAATTTCAGAAACTGGGATTTCTAAGTACCTTCTTGCTCAGCATGTGAGGTTTCTCACTGCCTTTCTGAGATGTGTGACTCTTCTCTGTCATCATATAAAGAAGGGAGTAAATCTATTCCTGTGTCCTTAATTCAACAAATTAGACAGTGCAATGTCTACCTCGTATCCTTCTAAGTTTCTTTTATTGAAATTACTCTTTAGCTATGGAAAGAAGTACGTAAAATAAACTGTGAAGTCTATGAAGCTGTTGGATCATTAATGAGGTGAACAGGACTCTGGGATTTGCAATACTCCAGGCTTTGCAGTTCTGACAGCAGCCTATGTCCATCAGTCTTCCTTGTAACTGTTCTCTAAGTATAGAACTAGCAGGGACTTTGTTTTTTCTTTGCCTTCTCATGCTTCCATCTTTATAAGAATTTTGCTTGCTTCATTGCATATATTTATTCATAGACTCTGACTGATAAGAAATAAAAATTAAAAACCCCAGATCCCAGAAAAAAGCTGAGATCTTAGTGGAGTCACTGGTGCAAACTTGGTACATTAACATCAGCTTTCCCTTGAAAATACGCGGAGGTTGAATACAAGTAATTCATCATTCAGATTCTTTATCTGGCGCTTGCAACCTTGAGAACATTTGCCTGTTCCCGACTAGACAGATTTTAAATCCAATTTGTAACAGTAAACTATGACTTTGAAAGGATCAGTCACAATTGGTTCTCTTTGTTACTTTAATTGAACCACCTTGTAGTTACTGAAGTATTTGTTTTTAATTATCAGTTCACATTTGTTCTGAGTGACTGTATTCTGTTTCATTCCTCCAAGAACAATTTAGAAATATAATATGGAAAACTCAACAGATTCCATTGTGGAAAAGTAATAATGTATTTAAGAAGCAAATAAAGGATAATGATCATCCCAGAGATATAGCTGTTAAAATATCAGGGAAAATTTTATTTCCAAAGTAAAGTATTACTTTTCACCCTTTAATAAAAGTGTCACTATCACATTATGAAAATCCCTAATGGTAATAATCCACCAAGGCTCTCCCTTAGCTTTATCTATCCTGACGTCAAAGCTTTCTTATTCCTCTGAGTGTACGGGTCAGTGACTATTCCAGAAATGAGTCACTTACCTATTTCATTTAAATTCCCCTAACATTTTTACTGTTAGTTTAATGAAAAGGGAGAAATAGAATGGTTGGGCACTGCAGTAAAATTCCAAGGTAGTATGAGCTTAGGTAAATTTATAGTATGGAAAACCTGTCTCGGCTTTTACAACAGCTGTTCCTGACTAACCACTTCCGAAGCAAAGAAAGAAGTCTGCCTAGAAAAAACAACCTTTCTCAAGGGTGGATGTGGTCATACATGTACCTCCTCCACCTCCAGTTTTGTGAAAATTCCTGTCACCAAACAGAAAGTTCATTCCTCCGAAAGGTGTTCATAATGAATAGAAGAACATAAATATTTTCAGACATTCTGTGCCTAAGCAGTGTCTTTTCCATGGTCATTTGAGAGGTTATTGTCTTCATCAGAGCATCCAGTTTCCCAGAGCTCTTTGTTGATGCCCATTAGCTGCTTGGTTACACTGATAACATCGGTAATGCAGTACTGGGGGAGGCATGGCCACCAGCAATCACAGTCCTGTGGCTGTTCAAGTGTGTCTACTTGTCACTGGTTTAAATGAGACATCAGGAGTCAGCACGTGAAGTGTTAGAAGGACCAGTATGAGAGGAAAAAATACTGCTGTGTTGTTCTGTCATCCAATTTTCTGCCTGGGGAAATGGCCAGAACACCCCTCTGCAGTTTCGGCATCTCACATTTGACTGTTCCACTGCTTTCATCAGGATGATGGAACAGTAAACTGGTCATGACTCAGTGCTCATTCACAGTATTTCGTTTGGTATTTTGGTCTTTGGGAGACAATGCACTTTACAACATACATTCTTTCATTATGATACTGATTCCTTTCTTTTTTATTTGTTTTCACAGGGACACAAATTAAAGCAAAGTTGTGGTTTTTGTAATGCTCCAAAGTTTTTTTTTTTGGCACTCCGGAATAGCCTGACCTGCAGGGAGGTAATTCTCTTTCTGGGAGCATCTCGATGGGTCCCTTCCAAGTCAAGATATACTATGATAACTTAGTACTACCTCTTTGCTCTTTCTCTGTCCCAGTTAAGTGCTCAAGTAACTCCATGTATTTTCTGAGCTGAGGAAACAGTTCTCTTTCTAGTGATTCTGCACATCAGGAAAACATTTCTTGACAGTCATGGTAACAAGTTCCCGATGATAAGGCTCTGAAGGCATTTGATTCGTTGTCAATAAAGGCCTCCAAGAGTAGAATATGTATAAAGAATGAGAGACAAACACAGATACAATCCCTTTCCTGCAGAAGGCGGAGAGAGATGATCCAAGTCCATCAGGTCTTTTTCATTGCTATTATGTATAATTAATTCAGGAAAATAGTTTTCCTCCCGTCTACAGCTAACGTTTTCTGGGGGCTCTGTGTTTCCTTTTCTCTTGCTTAGATCATTAACTGTTTGTTTTCCTTTCCCTATGTACATGTTTAAATTTCACTGTTGCTAATGGAAAATACATGTGGAGCGGATAATAAACATCTAAATATTTGGATTCTACTAACACTCCTCCCTAGGGCTTAACAGTAAAAATATTATAGGAGAAGACATTTGTGCAGAAGTACCAAAAGCGCAGAAGGAGCAAATTTGACATGTCTCCTTTTCCCGCAGCAGCAAGATAAAGAAGCAGTAGAAAGTGTCTTTCAGTTGTCTTTAGACAACCCTGTTCACATAAAAAGAAATAGAAATTTTAGTATGACTTCAGCAACAGTGTTTGAGAACATGGCTTAGTTCTGTCTAGCAGGGATAGACGTGACATTGGTGTATTTATTAGCTTCTTGGAAAGAGGGGAAGGCTCTTCCTTAGAAGCCTGGCAAACTAGCGTACAGTAAGATCTGGATGCAAGCGCCGTACTGAGACAACTAAATTGCATGGCCACTTTTTGCTTCATCTGTCATCAGTGACGAACAAGATAATCATGAATTCAGGGCAACTGAGGCCACAGGTGAGATGAGTTGTGTTTAGGGGGTGGTTGTCTTAAAAGCTATTAACAAATGTGTAGTTTGTTGTTTCTCTGATAGCATAATTCTGTTATTGTACCACAACACTTAAATGGTATTACTAACACTTCAAATTTTGGCCCTGTTTTTCTACTTTTCTTGTACTAGGACTGGAGGGAAACATCTCTGTCAGTCAGTCTATACCTCAGCAACTATAGGAAACCATGCATGAGATAGCTTAGTTAGGAAGATCTTATTCTCTACGTCTCTGTAAACCCCTCTCCTGCACCCTGTGGCAGATGCTGAAGATCTGTAGTATGAGAGCAAGAGCTGCAATGACAAAGGGGCACAGAAAGTGGAGACTGAGTGGAGGCTCCCACTGCCTGAGAAGGTGCTGGGACTCATTAAACCCCTCTCTATGATCCTAGATAAGAAATCATGGCCCATGCTGCACAGAGGTGAAAACCAAGCACACAACCATCCTTGCTAATATGACCCAGGGAACCAAATACCCAGCCAAATCTGGTGATCTGAGTGTGTAAGCAAGCTACACAATTTTCCTATACAACTAAACCACTGGAGAGAATGCATTGTTCCAGGGACACCAGAGCAACCTGCCCAGCTCTGGCCAATCTTCTGCATTTTGGGAGAAGGTGAATGTGTCCTCACACCCCTCATCACTATCTCTGAAGCCAAATCAAGGAATCAGCAGAGCCTGAGAGTATGGAAATAGGGGAGTATAAATAAAGTGACAGCAAGCCAACCTGTTTTCAGACGCCCGTGCATACAGCAGAACACCAGATAGCCCAGATTTCCTTAGGGGCGCCAACCCAAAGGCAGATGCTTTCCTGCCCTGAGGGTTGCTTGGGAGAAGGGTTTGTATATGTGTGTCAGGGGAGTGAAGGGGATTTGTCGGGGCGGGGAGGCATATGGCAGCATTCTGCCACACTAATCTCCTAACGGGGCGATGGCCACTAAGGAGCCTCTGCGGCTCGGATCCATCTGGCAGCTGTTCCTGGTGCCCTCCAGCCCTGCAGCCCCCACCAGATGACACGGAGCGTGGGAGAGCTGTGCCCAGCCTTGGGCGCTGCCGTCCTGCTGCCTCGCTTGGGCAGGGAGAGGATCCCCGACCTCCATCCCTCGCCGCGTCTGGCAGAACAGAAATCATTATTATTTTTTTTTAGAAATCTCGTAGGACCACATTTTTTTGCTGGGGAAATTGAAGCTAGGATGGATGTGAAGATTTGCAGCAGCATGTAGCACGTTTGTTTTGTATCCACTGAAGCCTCTGGGGCACCTGGCTGAGGGTGGAACAAGCATTTTTCGTTAAATCCAGGGATCTCTTACACAACCAGAGCTCTAACTCCCAGTGTGCCTGTCTCCCCTAGGGCTACCTACTGGCAGCAAAACCATAAAAACAAGGTAACTTCTCACTCCCTTTTATCATTGCCCCAACCCCACCCTCCTGCAAACCAGCCAGTGGGGAGAGGAAAGTCCTGACACTCCTTTTCCTGAAGGGACAAAAACAGGAGTAGGAAATAGCTGGGCGACTTTGTGCACCATTGGCAGCTGTGATTCCCCACGGCACACACAGTTATTGTAGTGATGATAAAGAGGCTGCAAATGTTCCCATATGACATTTTTATTTTTTGTTAAATGTGTAGATAGGGGTTTTTTTCCCCCTAGTAATGCAACAGATGTGTGAAACTGGGACCAAACTGACCGAAAATTGCGGAACACTTTTATTCAGACAGATACAGAAATGATAAACAGGTTTCTGGACAGCCTTAAATCCCTTCAGCAGTGTGCCGTCACTTTTGAAGAAGGGTCACAGAATTCCTTGTGTGCGCTAAAGTACCATTGCAACTATCATTACTGTTATGAACTTGTATGCTTTCAGAACGTTCTCAGTGGCATTTAAAGTGTATCCTGCATAATCTAAGACATAGTCAACCTGAAGAAAATGGTAAATAGTAGTAATGCAATTCTAAAGCAAGAAAAATGTCAAGTCAGAAAGAGCATATGTGGATATTCATGGCCAGACACCTAATGACGAAAAAGGGGTAATTTTCAGTTTTCTCTCCAGTTGTCTCTTCAGTCTGTGTTTTAAAGAACAATATACTTTTAAAAATGGAACAATAGCTTGACAGTGCTCACCTAGGAGCTGTGCCTTGTTTTCTTGAATAAAAGCTCAGTATTTTATGGAGTAAGAACTAGAGGCAAACAGGAAGCCTGTATACAAGCTACTTGACCCAGTATGTCCATAAAGACTGAAGATACAGGCAATTATTTATTTCTCTTGAAAAAGTTCACTGCTAAGCCTAGCAAATTAGAAACACTTTTTGTCAGTATTTTCTAGTAAAACAACCCCAATACCTGCTCCACGTCGTTCCACAAAGCATTTACTTTTTTTTGACAAAGTCATTTCTTGATTGTGGGAGAGGGAATTAAAAGGGTAGGAAAATATTGGCAAAAGGTAAATATAAGTCAGATGAATTTGGTATTTTTTACACAGAAAATGACATTTTGTTGAAGTATCTCTCTTCTTCCCCAAATCCCTTGTATGACAAGTTTTGAGCCTTCCTAGTTTAATACATACACAACGAAAAACTGCTTGTGCATATGGATCCCTCTTCCAAGTTGCCCATGTTGGTTAATGTAATTCTTTCTGGCTTTTAGCAAGAATAATCTCCTTTAATTGTGAGCTTTCCTTAATGAAGACTATTCTTGAAACTGTCATTTAGAATAAGCCATTAATTGTTTTCCACTTCCCATTAAATATAATAGGAAGCTATACCATTAATTCTATCACTGCTAAATCCCCACATTGCCAGATGCTGAAGCAGAATGGGACTGTGGATTACAAAACATATGGATTTATTTACACTAGGTAACTTCTTTATTAAAATATCTTAACACAGTCATTACAGAGACTTCTTTCCCAAGCCCCTGCTGTCACACTCCGCTCTGCTCAGGAACACACACCACATCTGCTTTTCACATATGCTCTCCAGCCCCAGTCCACCTACATGGGCCCCATTCGCAGCAGTGTGTGCCCCTCCTCCCAAGCCTCAGATGCAGACACACAATGGGGCTGAAGCCCTAAAAGAGGTACGGTGGGTTCAAATTTGCCTTGGCTGGCTTGGAGAATATGCCTAGAGTGTTCGTGTTCCAGCATATCTGGTCTTCAGTGATAGACTCTCCAGTTCATACTGACTATGCAGAGCCTCCTGCAATAGCAGCGCTTGCCAGAAGCAATGCATCTTATCCAGCACAATACTGCTGAGGCAGATTTTTCACTGGTTATGCCACAACTAGGGTTTTCTAACTAATTAAAAAATACAAACAAAAAAAAACCCCAACAATCCCACACCTTCCTCTCTCCTTTCCTTTAAACCACAAGTACCCAAACTGTAGACTAATGCTAAACAACATCCCTTACTACTAGGGAGTAAGAAAAGAGAAAGATCATGAGATGAACTACCTGTTTCTCGTTTCTTGAAAACTGTTCAGACACCTTTCTGAGCCGTGTAAGAAAGATGCCTGCTGGAAAAGATATATGGGTTATTCTGAAGATTTCAGCTTACATTTGATTTCCATAGGTCTGATTTTCTTGCTGCTGGAACAGGCATACCCTTCCCCTCCCTATGTAGTTTGTTCTAATTCCGCAAATAGATAACCAGTAAAAAGTGGAAAATATTCTTAAAATGTAGACTCTCTGTTTCCTACCTGTCTCCTCTTTCCCTGGTTACAGACTGCCTTCTCCCTATGGGCAGCATGCTTTTGCCTGACTTCCTAATTCTCCATCCCTTCAGTGATTTTTTTTTTTTTTATTTCTGGGTTATCATCTTTGAGCCAAAAATGTGTGACCTCTTTTTTTATTAGCAGAATACACGTATTCTAACAAAGGACTTTTGAAACTGCCTCCATAGCAACCAAGGATTCTTCATAAAAGAGGATGTTTAAGACCTCCTCATTGCTTAACAATGTGTTGCAAACCACAGCCCCCATTCTAATGAACGACATTTGCAGTGCACACCTCACCTCCATCACCCCCACAGTAAAATGTTAAAGATGCAAAGTAATACACTCTAAAATTAGGAAAGAGACAATTAAGGCTTTTAAGTAAGGCCATTCCGGTTTTTTCTCCCCACCTTTACCCTCTTCTCAGTGGCACCAGGATCACAGTACAAGTCTCGTTTCACAACTGTGCTGTCAGTATGAATTGCTTCTCCCCAGCGCACTGCTTTTGAATCCCTTTAGTCCAGCCGTTTCCACACATTCAATGTATTTCCATTCTCATTTTCTTTTCATTAACTCTCCACTTAACCTCAACCCAGTCTCCAAGTCTTCTCTCACCTGGTTCCCAGCGGGGCTTAGGATTCAAGCCGGGTTCTATTCCTTCCTTCACTCCTAGTCTAATCTCTTACCTTGCCCCTCATCCAACTCCTTTTTCAACTCCTTGTTTTAATTTTCTCTGTCCCACCACCTCTTGACTCTTCCTCCCATTCTCTGCTTTCCCTTGTCTGAGTTCATGAGCCTTTTTGCCTTCCTCTTTCTTCTTGTCTTCTCAATGCCAACTGTCCAGGCTGAAAACTATTCCAGTCTAATTGCTCCTAACCTGAGTTTTGTCTTCCCTTGTTGGACTATTAAACGGTCCCATTTGCTCTAACAGGCTCTTCAGTTTGGTCTCCTCTTACTTAAGCAGTTCTTTTGTTTTATCAAGTAAGTTTACTATTGCTTGAGATCTTAGAACATTCTTAATAACTTTTTTATAATTTATAATATCACCAGCATGGATTCCAATGTGATTTTATTTACAAATGTCTGGTAGATGGCAGCTCCTTCCTTACTATCTAATAAGTAGAAAAAATATTTAATTATTTTATATTCAATATCAGGGAAGGAAGAATACAGGAAAATCAGTAACAATGAGCCGCTAGTGGAACTACCTTCCAAATACAGACATTACAGGCAAGTACTTAAAGCTCAACAGTGTGGATATTTCTTCTCTCTCCATTCCCCTTACTCCTCTGATCTGGATCACTAAGGCTTAGTTTCATAGTGGTTTTGGCTGGCTTTTTTTTTTTTGGGGGGGTGGGGAATTCTTTTTATGTGCTCCTGTTGAGCACCAAACCATACGTAGAAACAGTGATGGTGTGCTTTAAGAATTTAAAAGAATCAAATGAGGCTTACACAAGAAAGTAGGTATTAACTCTGTGGGTCTTTACAAACCCTACAAACATGACAAAATATGTGGAAGTAATACTAATGAATAATTACAAAATAAACGTCCTTTACATACATCAAAACAAAGCTTTGCAGAGCACACAGGCAATATCAATAAATTGCCAACAGTAGCAGTGTCCAAAAATATTGACTGAGAATTAGAATTAACATCTAACACAGACCAGATGTTAGCCCACAAGAGCATTGGACATATTAACATCAATAGGGTCCCGCATGGAACAGTAACCATTTTTCATTAACAACAAAGTAAGTTGTCACTGAGCTGTGCTTATGGTGCTAACTGATACTTCCACGTTGGGCCTTCTTCATAGGGGGTTAAAGCAGGATACAGGATACAACAGATTTCCAGAGGAAATTAATTAATTCAAACCATTTACAGCATGTTGACAAGGTTAGGTTTACAATGTGGTCACTCAGCTTAGATAAAAGCACACACAGGTTTGGCTGATCCCAGGATTTAGGAAGGGAGGGAGGAAAAACAAGAATTAAAGGCCTTCTAAAGCCAACGGTTTTTTGTTAGTTTTGTTGTTGTTTTTTTTGCCATAGCAAATAAACACATTGTTCTTCTCCATGCACGCATAGTTGAGTATTACCAAGTTTTAGAGCAGCTTTTGCAAATCCTCTTGAGAACACTTGGCTCAAAGTGTCTCAGATTATATTGTGAGGAAATAACAGATACTTCTATAATTTGAAATAGATTTAAATCTTCAAATTCTGAAGATCATAATCTTTGAATTTTGCTTCCTGCATTCTTAAGTAAACCTCAATGAAGACAAACTCAAGTCATATGTAAAGTAATTTCAGCTAATGGAAGGCAGATAGCACTAGCTGTACCATCACGTACCTTAGAGATCTTTCAAAGGGATGTCTTGAGACATGTTGCCTCAACAGCCATCAGTCTCTCTAAAAAAGAAACCACATGTACAAAAGATGCCCATTCAGCCATTTTGATTCTGTGACAGATGTCCTTGGTACGTCCTCTCTCAGTCCAGTATCACAGGTATCTAGGACATCACCTGAGCAGCAACTACAAAGCCATACTGGCACAGTTAAAAACTATTGTTTCCTCTCTCATTTTGTCTGTGAGAGATTTGGACTGGATTTACTCACAATAACAAAGCTTTTAATGTTTTTTCCTCTCCACTCTTTTTCCTCACATGATACTCTTTATTTCTGTCTTTGTGCCAGTCTAAATAACCACCTATATATCTATGCATCCATATAGCTGAGTTGTTTTCCATTACTTTGGCACTTAAACAGATATCAGTAGTGAAATAATTACTGAAGTTTTTAGAGACCATGTTCAAACTGGAGAAATGGACTTTTGGGTGAGGGAAAATTCATGAATGAGGAAATTTTCTGAGTGTCAAGTAAAAGCTCTTAAGAAGTTAAGTTTCATAATATATTCTGAGTTCTTCATCTCCCAGCCAAACCAGAGAAGTCTTTATTCACAGAAATCACTTCCTTCTTCCTACAGTTCTGCTGCTGGGGTACATGGAGCAAAGAAATGATCCACTTCGAGACCCAAGGCCATCATTTTGGCATGAAACCTAGGAACTCGTGAGCTTGCATGAAGTCATGAGCCAAGTCATGAAAAACCCAGACCTCTATTTAAAGCTGCAAGACTCATTGTTTCTGCAATGAGATTTAGAGACCAGGAGGTCTGTACGGCAGTACAGCAGTCTGGATGGATATAATGAAATCACTGACTGTCAGATCTAATTAGAAGAAACATGGTTCCCTAGGAAGCTATAGGGGATGGAAAAGAAAAGAGGAAAGGAGATTTTGAAACTGACTACAGCTGGTTGCTCTTTAGAGTCTGATGGTCTCTATTTAAGGTAGAGGGTCTATGTCCATGAAGTGTCCTCCTGCAACCTGGTACCAGCATGGTGTCCTGAGAGTCTCTGAAGAATAATTCCAGCAGTGAAGAAGCAAGAGGTCATGAAATGCAGTGCAGAACTCCAAATTGGGAATGAAAGACTATTATTTAGTAGTTGGGTCCTGAGAGAGCTGATCCATGTGGTTACTGGACTTGATATCCCATGAGATATATACCCTGCTAGCGTTCTAAACCCAAGATGGTATGGAAAGCTTTTTGTGGCTCATCTGGCCCAATAGCTACTGCTTCATGCTGCTGCTCATCCATATAGGAACTTGTGATAATGCCAGGAGTATTACTGAATAGATGAGAAGAAAGACGGTGAAAGAGCGGGACTCAGTTGATATTTTGGTTAGACCTTCTGGGAGAGGATAAAAGTCTGGGGAGAGTGCAGAAGTATCCTGAAGATGAAGCCACTGCTGAACACATGGTGTCATTGGGAGAGTTTCAGACTTCTTACAGTTATGTCTAACTCATGATGAATGGGAAAAATGGTGAAGCTACTATTATATGGCAGTTACCACACTTGATGAGTGTTTTAGCAGTGTTTCATAGTCAGTCTGGAAGAATATATGCAGTTTGGGACTAAAAGATCTGTCCTGGATTAGAAACTATAAAAAGTTTTTGCCATAATCAAAAGGAAAGAATAAAGTAATTTTATTAAAGTTACAAATGACACAATCTGAGAAATCTTTTAGTATACTGTAGAAGACAATTCAAGTTCAAAATTACCTCAGAAAATAAGAAAATCATAGAATTATTCCAGTTGAAATGGGTTTAAGGACGCTATCTGTCCAGCCTCTGGCTCATTGTGGTGGCTAACTATAACAGCAGATCAAGCTCATCAGAGCCTTTCAAAATCTACATACAGAAAAAAGATGCACTTCTGCAAGGACACACAGAGAATACTTCTCTCCAAGTACAAACTGAAAAGTGCCTCGCTAAACAAAAAGATCTGAGAGCTACTGTGGCTCACAGGCTGGACATGAGTCAAGAATGTTATTTCTGAAAAAAAAAGTAAATAGGAGTGTTATCTCTAACTCAGCTGAAATATTTGCTGTATTTGGCACTGGTAAGGTGTCAGCTGGAGTACTAATGTCTGATTTTATGTACAGTTCAAGAGGGATGTGGACCAACTGAATAATGTATTGTGATTACAACAAGGGTTCCTAATTAGCACAAAGGAGATTAGATCAGATGACAGGAAAAAACTGCTAACAGAAAGGTTAGTGCAGCACTGGAACACATTGCTGGGCAGGTTGTGGAGTTTCCATCACTGGAGGTTATTGAAAAACAAGTTGGACAAAAACTGTCTGGGAATGACATAAAAATATATCTGATCTTCTCTTTGGGCATAAGAAGGGAAGAGATGGCCTTTTAAGGTCTCCTCCAGGCCTCCTCCTATCTGTAATTTCTGAATTTGTCATTCTGATTTAGTGAAGAATTAAACTCTATGACACTGAATTGTTTAGATGTATCCCTTGGAGATAACAAACAGGTTATTTCTTTCTGATCTGGATACAGTTGCAGCCATATGTGGTTGGTGCCTGTTCTGATTAAATCCTAATGAGCTGTATTTGCCAAGATCCATTATCCAAAACATTTCATCTCACAGCCTCTTACTTTAGAAGATACAAAGTGCTCATGTGAGCATCTCTGCAAGTCATTTAAAGTGGGGGTAATAATTTCTGACATCCAGTTGGGTGGAAGAGTTGATTTGTTTGAGGGTAGGAAGGCCCTACAGAGGGACCTGGACAGGCTGGATCAATGGGCCAAGGACAACTGTATGAGGTTTAACAAGGCCAAGTGCTGGGTCCTGCCCTTGGGTCACAACAACCCCAGGCAGAGCTACAGGCTTGGGGAAGAGTGGCTGGAGAGCTGCCTGGAGGAAAAGGAGCTGGGGGTACTCGTTGACAGCTGACTCAACATGAGCCAGCAGTGTGAACAAGTGGCCAAGAAAGCCAACAGCATCCTGGCCTGTATCAGGAACAGTGCAGCCAGTAGGAGTAGGGCAGTGATCGTCCCCCTGTACTCGGCTCTGGTGAGGCCACACCTCAAGTACTGTGTCAAGTTTTGGGCCCCTCACCACAAGAAAGACATTGAGGTGCTGGAGCGTGTCCAGAGAAGGGCAACAAAGCTGGTGTCCTGGGTTTGGCTACAATAGAGTTAACTTTCACTTGAAGCTGGGATGGGACACAGCCAGGACAGGTGACCCAAACTAGCCAAAAGAGGTATTCCATACCATGTGACGTCATGCTCAGCATAGAAAGGGGAGAGCTAGTAGGGAAGGGGAGGTACTTCTTGAGACAGCACAGCTTGGGGAAGGTCCAGTTTCAGGACAGGTCTGAGCACGTAGTCTGAGTTGCACAGTCGGTGGGTGAGAAACTGCACTGTGTATCACCAGTACCGTTATTGTTGTTTTCCACTCCCTTTGCTGTCCCAGTAAAACTGTCATCTGTCGTTATCACAGCTCATGGGAGTCTGCCTTTTTCTTCCATTTCTCTTCCCCACTGGGGTGGGGGGAAAGTAAGCAAGCAGCTGTGTGGTGCTTAGCTGCCGGCTGGGGTAAAACCATGATGGCTGGGGAAGGATCTGGAGCACAAGTTTTATGAGGACCAGCTGAGGGAACTGGGGCTCTTTAGCCTGGAGAACAGGAAGCTGAGGGGAGACCTGATCACCCACTCTACAACTCCCTGAAAGGAGGTTGTAGACAGGTGGGTGTTGGTCTCTTCTCCTGAGCAACAAGTGATAGGACAAGAGGAAATGGTCTCAGGTTGTGCCAGGCGAGATTTAGATTGGATGTTTCGAAAAACTGCTTCACTGAAAGGCTTGTGAAGCACTGGAACAGGCTGCCCAGGGAAGTGGTTGAGTTACCATCCCTGGATGTATTTAAACTATATGTAGATGTGGTGCTTAAGGACATGGTTTAATGGTGGACTTGGCAGTGTTAGGTTAATGCTTGTAATTGATGATCTTAAAGGTCTTTTCCAACCGAAATTATTCTATGATTCTGCAAAAGGGGCAGTAACGACCAGCTGGAGGGTGACCAAGCACTGGAACAGGTTGCCCAGAGAAGTTGTGGTGTCTCCTTCTCTGGAGAGATTCGAAATCTGCTTGGATGTATTTCTGTGCAACCTGCTCTAGGTGATCCTGCTTTAGCAGGGGGTTGGACTGGATGATCTCTCGAAGTCCCTTCCAACCCCTACCAACCTGTGAATCTGTGCATGTGGATTAGCATATTGCAATTTTTTATGGGCATATCTGTTTGAGCAGTGCACACCTGCACACACTCTTAATGATTGCTTGCAGCTTTTATGTACACTTCAGCATGCTGGGACAAAGAAATTTTGTATACTGTAGTGAAAAAAGTACTCATCCTTTTCCAACAGTGTTCACTCTGCTTCAGTAAAAATCAAAGATCAGTGAAGAATTATAGCATTCAGTGCAGAAGAACTAGATTTAGACCTGAAATACACCAACAAAATGCAGCACACACTTCTTCAGATTTAAGAGGTAAAGTAAAGCTTTTCTTTCTGGAATTTGGAATCTTCTGTTCTTTTTCTTGTTTATTGTTCTTTAAATAAGCTTTGTGTGATGAAACAATGCTTCCCAATGGCTGGCACGGCACTTTGAGAGCTGGGAATTCAGGGTTCTCTAGTAGGGGTAGTAGCTGACTTAATCTGGGATTTGGTACAAGTGACCTGATATCTTTTTGCCTTTTCCACATCTTTTAAATCTTCAATACACTTTATTCTTTCAGAGGAAGGATGATAGCAGTTATCTGAGAAAACAGATGTCACTTGTGCTGTTTTCCTGCTCAAATGCAGCAGTAAGCACTACTGCTTACCAATATGCTAATTTTAGTGCCATCCACCATCTCCAGTCGTACTGCTAGCCCAGTCTTCTAGATCACTACTAAAGCAATTTTGTTATTTGTTTAGGACCTTGTGCTCAATTAGATGAATATAAATGAAATTCATATTCCTCCCACTGATTTCAGCCCATTCACCACTTAGTTTCTGTGACTTCAAGATATCTATATATATAGACTGAATTTGGAATATACTTGGAGAAACAAAGGGCAACTGGAAAGAAAAGGAAAGAAAATCAGTGTAGGAGGCAATGTTAAGAATGAGACTGTGCTAATGCATATGACTAATTTATATTTTTATTGTTATTATTATATTAGTTTTGTTGCTATTGAAATTGTTAATAACCTTCCATGGCTATTACTCTTAACGCCTGTAATTAGACCTGGAAAACATACTGACAGTAGCAATGAAAGAACCATTACTTGTTTTACTGAAGTGACCATTTGTTAGCAGATAATCTTAAAATGGCTTCTATAGTAATAAATGACAGGAGTTTCCCGAGTTTATTCATTTTTATAAAAAACTAACTCCAATCCTCATTAAACATTAATAAGCAAAACAATGTTGACAAAAATTATCTTAAAGAAAACACTTAGAAACAATTACATGACATACTGCAGATGTTTAAAACTTACAGTGGAGTCTATTCAGCTTTAAAGAAGTTATTACTTTCTCAGAAACAAACATGGGACATTATCATCCAGGGAATAAAACTGTGTTTCCACAAACAGAAATATGGGACAAGCCAAAAAGCAAACAAGCAAAACCAGCCCAAGCATCTCTCCCTTCTCTTTGTGTTATGGGGAAATGTAAATATGAAGAAGCTGCACTCAACATCCAAGCCCACTATAGCCCAACCATAAATGAAAAACAGTACTTTTCCTGTTACAATGAAATATAGTGCTAAAGTATATCAACACATTTTCAGAATAGTAGTGACCAATGAATGCATGCATTTAATGTAACGAAAGTAAATATATTACTGGTGTTCATATTTATAAAAGTTTTCTGAAAACTTCCCACTTACGTGAACAAGCAGAACTTCTTTTGCCAGTGCGTTCTGTGTCTTTGGGCATAAGGCTGCAAAAACTTAGTGGGTCATAAAGCCCTGTTCGCTGCTGTTATAGGCAACTGACACCTATTTATAAATGCTGCAAGACCCATTATAAAATGGGCTAAGATTTTTTCACCCCCCAGTTTCTACTTGAAAGCTGTTCCTGATATTAGAAACCTCCTAACTTCTAGTTAAAAAGTGACCTTTTTATTACTGTGCCAACAGCATCTTCTAGCTTAATAGCTCTTTTTTCTCCTTGATGGTTTTCACCACATATACTTACAGATATTTAGGATTTTTCATATATATTATCTCCACTTTTATTTTACAGATCTGTATAGAGGTTATTCTCCTTTTTTTTTTCTAGTTTAAATTTGCAGTTCTCGAACATGGACTGGATCCAGTATTTTGGAGGAGAATTTTCTAGCACCTTATATAATGCAATCAACACATCTCTATTTCTATCACTTTGCCTGAAGCGCGTTAAGGTTATTTTTGCCTGCTTATAGTCACGTGACACTACTTGATTGAATAAGGATATTCAGGTCTTTTTTGCCTTCTGCTATTTCAAGGTGATGAACACTTATTTTATAGAATAATTCTTTTTAGAATGTAACTTTTGATGACAAAATTAGATCCCTCCTCTTGTTCTCTGGGCCTTCTGAAGTGACTGACAGAAATGACAGAAGTGATGGATGGACATTAAGGGGTGTCCCTTTCTCATATGTGCGAGGTAACCCAAGCAACCAGCATGGCCTCAGTGATGGAGGTGCCTTAGAAAACTGAGCTGACCCATGTGACACAGATTTTCTCCTTGCTGTCTCATGAAGAACTACCTAGTGCAAAAGTCTGTGGTTTCATAAGTAAAACCAGTTAGTCTATTAGTCATCCACACAAACTAATTTTTATATAGAATAAATAAAATTCAGCACAGAGTGGGACCTTGAGAAACTATGTTACATTATCTCATTTAATCCCAAAATTTTAACCAGTACTTCTTTCTCTTTCAGATAGTCCAGCTTCCTCCACCTTCAATTGTTCTAACAACAGCTGTGGTCTATTCTCCTATTATAATTTCAAGTATTACGCAATATAAAAAGTTTGTTTCCTCATCTTAGGCATTTCCTGAAAATTGGGTTCTTTTAGCAGTTTCTTGAGTACAAGGGTAATTGAGGTCTCTGGTGTGGGAGACAGAGCAGCCAGTTTTAGTTATCTAGGATATAGACATGTATGTCTCAGCTATTCGTTTTACTCCCCTCATAGTCACTGGGAAGAAATTGGCACACTTACTGTGTTCAATCTCAGTGTAAACTAGACTTTAAAATAAACCAGATGAGTCATAACCTTACATCTCTCCAACGATGAGCTCAAAGAGAATGACTAGATCAGGTGTAGATGACTCTGTTTTATGTCTAAAACTAGTGGAAATTACTCTTACTGTACACATTTAAGATCTCTCAGTCATCTAAACAGGTAGAGTTTTCCCAAACTGCTCTTCTGAATAGTCTCCTAAATTCCTCTAAAGCAGTGCCCTAAGGATAGTTTTATAATACTGGGTGATGGTGCTAATGGAGACAATGGTTAAGAAAAAAAATTTTAGACAAATTCAAGGTGATCATGAACTACAATATGATTTCTACAATTGATTCTATCCTTGGCTTAAGGGTAGAATAGACGGCCCTTGCACACAACTCAACTGACATACTAATAATATATAGGTTTATATGTGTAAGTATATAAAACAAAAGAGTATTAGCTGATGTCTCCAAATCATTGATGATGAAAGAGATGGAGAGCCTCACTTGTAAATGAATTTTGTAACTCTCCTGAAATTAACAGATTTACATTAACATAAAATGAGTGTAGGAGATCGTATAAGTTCTTCTGTCAATAATAGCATGTTATATGATGATTATCAAATAATTTATCATCAATTTGTACTATGTAGTTACAGGTAAATGAGAAGAAATTTTGAAATTATGAAGAACAATAATAAATAATTATAAATTGAATTGTGCAAATATATAAAATTAAGTGAAGAGCTTAGATATTGATTTCACAGTTTGTAGAACTTAATCTGTCTGACAATATATCTGGAGATATATTTTTGCATGTTCTTATATGATGACAAGACAATATAGAAAATGGACTGAAAGAGATATACATAGGACTGCACATAAACCTGTGAGTATGGACCGTGGGAATCTTACATGTTCCACTGTGCTTATAGGTACTAGTCGGTAGCTGATTTGATTTTTAACCATTATTGAAATGGCTGATAGTGTATTCACTAGTGCTTCATCTGTTCTGGATTTCTGTGTTCTAAGAAAATGAGCATTTCCACTTCCCATGGCATGGTGCAGCTATCTGAGCTAATGATATCCTAGGTTTTTTTCTAAAAAAAATAAAAAATAAAAATATTTTTTTATTATTATTTTTATTGATCTTACCTTGAATTTGCCAAAAGTGGGTAAAGTTCTTAAAGTATTTTTAACGGGAAGATTTTAATGACAGAAATATTTTACTTCTTTGACATAGTGCATCTGTTATGCAACACAGTATTAATATTCTTAATTCTGCCTGATTTTTTTGTTAAGGAGGAGCTGCTTTTTGGAACAGTGTAACTACTGTTGCATTCCTTTACACTAGTATAGAAAAATGCCACGTACAGATATTAAACTAGTGTCATCTGTTCCCAGGCATAGAACAGAGAGATGATATCTTTTATTGACTTTTGAAGTCTGAGTCTCAGACCTAGTTTTTCTTTGAAATGGGAAAGACAAGCTAAGAAAGAGTTTAAGAAAAAAAAAACAACAACAGTTTCCAGCCCTTGCTCACCGCTAAGTATATGAAGTTACAGGAAGCAAATAATATTGCTTCTTCAAACAGACTTTTAAATACAAATTTTGAATTCTAAATTATCTTATAATTTGGGAATCAGTGCCATCCCAGCAGGTAGGAGGGATTTAGGCATCACTGCAATGCTGAAGATGAAACTTTCCAGACATGCTACTGTCAGGTAGATTAATATTTGACCTGAAACCTTCACAGTGCTCATTCCACTTCCTGCAAACCCTGTACTATCAGTGATTATGCTGAGATAGCTTAACCTGAGACGTCAGTGGCTGATCTGTTGAAGCAAAAGCTCTCTGGAAAGAAAAAGAAAAAAAAACCCCAAACTCCCTTTCAAAGCAGCTAGTGTATCTTGCCTGGTAAACAGATTTAGGGAAGGAAATTAAATAATTTATCGGGAAAACAGATCTTGATAGCTACCTTAGAGTAAGCATGGAAAACTTAGACACTGTCAAAGATACAACAAACTCCGGACTTCCATAGTGTTTACTGCTTCACAAGGGTTTGCTCAGGAAACACTCCAGAAACACTAAAGCTTGTTCAACCCTGATAGGAAATTCAGGCTCTGTTTAACTTACAAAGGAGAAAAAAGTCTGTGGCCTGCATGTGCCCTGTTTCTTCTTCTAGGGAGTAGAACTATACTGTATTGAGAGGTTTGCTCTTTTTTTTTTTCTTTTTATTTACACATTTTTAGTACTCTTAAGTGGTATTCATGTTTCATAAGGCCAAAACTCAATATCATACGTGGATATGCCTTATATTTCATTTCACATAAGGAAGCATATGAGATATTGTCCTGGTTTCAGCTGGGAGAGAGTTAATTTTCTTCAAGAAAGTCAGTATGGGGCTGTGTTTTGG
>VWZZ01004894.1:1203-16557 GCA_013399095.1 Psophia crepitans | reverse complement strand
CCTGGGGATGGCTGAACCCCTGCCTGCCGTGGGCAGTGGGGAATGAATTCCTTGGTTTGCTTTGCTTGTGCACGTGGCTTTTGCTTCACTCATTAAACTCTTGTATCTGAACCCACAAGTTTTCTCACTTTCACCCTTCCGATTCTCTCCCCCCTTTCCAGTGAGGGGCACTGAGCGCGTGTTTATGTGGTGCCCAGCCAACGGCTGGAGTAAAACCACGACAGTTTTATATATAAAAAATCTATAAATGATGCCACATTAAGAGCTTCTTAGGTTGTGGTTGTACTTGCTAAAGGCAATTCTGTCCAGCCCTCTTGATTTGAGGAAGTTGTATCTTTATGTCTTATAAAGTATTTTGTATGATCACGGTAGGCTAACGAAGAATGTAGGAACTAAATTAATGTAATAATAATCTAACTTCTTCCTGTCATTTCTTAGAGATGGTGGAATGGTATTTTTCTCCAGGGAGATGCATTTGACACTGTTTTTCAAAAATGACAACTAAACTCTAGTTTAACAAAGATGTTATATCAAAGTAAATTCAGTTTGCCAGCAGTGGCCATTAAACTGTCTTTTCTTTTTGTCACTTTTTACTTGGGATATTCAGTTAAACAGAACAGAAGGCAGCAATACAGTTGGTAACTGTTTTAGCAATACAGTTTCAGCTGAAAACTGTAAGCTTGTCCAAAGTATACTTTTGATATCCTACATTAAGTACTTAATTTTAATGCTTTAGCACTTCATAGAAAAGTTACAATATATTCAACTGGTCTTCAAGCCATATACTTGATAGATATCTATATATATGAGACGCAGAAACTACATCTACTGAAAGCAGTCACCTGAACAGCTCAAGGGCCCATTCTCTGGACTGAGGCCTTCTGGCATAGTCTGACCAGGTCCACAGTGTTAAACTCTCTTTGTTTTTAGAGCAGGGTAGCTTCATCCAAAACACTTACCAGAAGTTATCCTTATCATGTGTTAACTCCAAACTGTGCCTGGGACTCATCTGGAAGAGTTCCATCTGATCAAAATTACGTGAGGGACTCTTCTAGCAATAAGGAAAATACAGATGACCAAGTCCTAGTGGCTGTGCCTATGCTCTGATGCTTCTTGGTGCGGAAATGTAGCTACAAGGAAAGATATTTGTGAGAACAACTTCTAAATCTAATGGATTTAATTTAGAGATTTTCAGACTTTCAACAGGGACAAGAAAGGAATTCTCCCTGTGACTCTCCATAAGTAATTTCAACAAGTCAGGAATAAAATAATGTCTGCTATATCTGTATAAAGATATTTTAAAATTGTAGCTGTTATGTCAGCACACATTACAGCTGCCCCTAAGAACTGCTGCATGATATTCCAAGTAGTGGAGCAGATACAAAGATTTATTTGAGGGTTAGATCTTAAATGTTTTCTTGTTAGGATGAAACTATTCCTTTTCAGTGGACCATCCAATTTATATCCTCCAAACAGGATATATTTTTTATGTAGATGGTATATAGGCTTCAGTCTAGTCTTTTGCAAAAGAACAAGAGTTACTTGTCTTTAAAAAAAAATAAAAAATAAAAAAGGAACAGAATTTCCTGTATGGAAAGCCATGATTCCTCATTTCTTTTGACAGAAGTCCAAGTGAGTAGAGTCGACTGCCTACGATTAAAACAGTTTAACTACAGGGGGGAAGTCAACAACTACCAAATGCTATAACACATCTAACTATTAAAACTCATCAGATGAGGAAAAGGGGACTAGTTATCTTGAACTGAATGAAGAGTGAGGTGGTGGGCAACTCAGGAGCTTTCAGGACACCCTCCTAGACCAGCCTGGTTTGTTGTTTGTCTACACGTTCAAGCGACATGGTAGCAGCCAGTGCAGATGGGCTGTCTCTTCCTCTTCTCTCCCCACCACTTTACCCCTTTCTACACCTGTCCCTACCTCCACTTTTGCTTAAAATGAATACCACCACTTTTATTCAGACTTAATAAAAGGGTCCTGGCCAATGCATTTTCCTGCACTGACTGACAGAGAATTAAATTTTCACTGATGGGAATAGTCTTGTTTCGACACGTGTAACAAACAAGGTCTGACTATCTAGTGTGTGACTTACAGGAGAGGAATATGGAATAACAGCATCCAGCAAGTGGTAGACTTTATTATTTTGGACACAGAAAATACTGCATAAGCCTGAAGAAAAGTATCCTAGTAAATATTCCCGATTTGGCAAGGGGACAAACATGGAACTTGAGTAGCAGGCTTTCTCTGTACCATCCATGATTTCAATTCAATTGTTTTCTAAAGTTTTCAACTTTGGGTGCCTAAATAGAAATAAAGCATGCACTTAGAAAGAAAAGATATTCTTAAAATTATATCTCCCACAGCAATATTAATAATACTTGCATTTAATCTATCTCTCTCCTGGAAATACTACACTGACTTGACTTTCTTTATGTCACAGTTCTTCCTTGCCACACTGAATTGGTAATGAAGACACAAAGATTAAATTTTATTACATAATTATCTATAAAAATCTATTGGGATGAGAGCTCTTTGCTACAAAATGTTCATGGAAAGAATTCAATTTCTGGTGTTTGTTTTTGTTTTGTTTTAAATAATGAATAAATCTGCAGTCACAGACAAAAACTATACATGGATCTTTTGATAACATCCAGAAGAAATTTTTTATGTCATCAAATATTTTTCATTTTTGCCTCAGGGGAAGAAAAACAGTTTTATTGGCTGTAACATATAGGGTAGGTGTGGTGGTTTAACCCCAACTGGTAACTAAGCACTACTCAGCTGCACGCTCTTACCACCTCCCAGCTCCCCTGCCGAGGGGATGGGGAGGAGAATGGAAAAAAAACATTATGGGTGGAGATAAAGACATTTTGATAGAAAAAAAAGTATTAATGTAAAATAATATAACATAGCATAAGTGATGCACAAATTGCAAATGCCACATGCAAAAAAATAACCTGATGTCCAGTCTGGTTCTGAGCAGCAATCCCGCCTCCTGGCCAGCTTCCCCAGTTATATACCAAGCATGATGTTACATAGAATCATAGAATCATTTAGGTTAGAAAAGACCTTTAAAATCATCAATTACAAGCCTTAACCTAACACTGCCATGTCCACCACTAAACCATGTCCCTAAGCACCACATCTACATGTCTTTTAAATATCTGATGGTGACTCAACCACTTCCCTGGGCAGCCTGTTCCAGTGCTTGATAAACCTTACAGTGAAGAAATTTTTCTGAATATCAAATCTAAACCTCCTTGAGGCCATTTCCTCCTGTCCTATTGTTTGTTACTTGGGAGAAGAGATCAACACCCACCTGGCTACAACCTCCTTTCAGGTAGTTGTAGAGAGCGATGAGGTCTCCCCTGAGCCTCCTGTTCTCCAGACTAAACAACTCCAGGTCACTCAGCCGTTCCTCATAGGATTTGTGCTCCATCCCCTTCACCAGCTTTGTTGCTGTTCTCTAGACACACTCCAGGGCCTTGATGTCTTTCTTGTAGTGAGGGGCCCAAAACAGAACACAGTATTCAAGGTGTTCTAGTTGCGCTTTGGCACTTCTAATTTTCTCCCTGCATAACCTAATGACATCTCTGCAGTCCTCCTGAGTGGCCTGCCCCTCCTTCCAAAGGGCATAAACTCTCCATTTTATTCCTGAGTTCCAGACAAAACTCTCTGTTCAGCCAGGCCAGACTTCTTCCCCGCTCGCCTGCCTTTTGGCACATAGGGATGGCCTGCTCCTGCTCCTTTGAGATTTTCTTCTTGAAGAATGTCCAGCCTTCCTGGACTCCTTTGAACTTCATGACTGCCTCCCAAGAGACTGTCAACCAAACTCCTAAACAGGTCAAAGTCTGCCCTCCAGAAGTCTATGGCAGCAGTTCTACTGACTGCCCCTACTACTTCTCCAAGAATGAAAAAGTCTATTATTTCATGATTGCTACACCCAAGACAGCCTCCAACTGTCACATCACCCACAATTTCTTTTCTGTTCACAAAAACCAGATCCAGCGGGGTTCCTTCCCTAGTTGCCTCACAGATGTGGAGTGAATATCCACCATACCCCTGGGATGGTACAGAATATCCCCATGGCCAGCCTGGGTCAGCTGTCCCAGCTGTGCTCTCTCAACTTCTTGTGGACCTGGAAGGGCATGGGAAGCTGAAAAGTCCTTGACCTGGTGCAGACACTACAACTGCCTGGCAACAGCTAAAAACATCAGTGTGTTATCAACATTATTCTCATACTAAATACAAAACATAGCATTATACTGCCCACTAGAAAGAAAATTAACTTTATCCCAGCTGAAACCAGGACAGTAGGAAATAGTATATCTGAAAATCAGGCAATGAGTTTGGGTTAAATTTGAGGGTTTAAATTTTGACTACTGAGATTTAACAACAGGGGATCTGTAAGTCTCTTTTTATCAGCTCCACCTAGAAAGCCAGGACCAAATGTGCAGATTGCCCATGTGCATAAGCAATAGGAAGGAAAGAAAATAACCGCATGCGAAGAATGACAAATCTCACGAGTGGTAAAACTGTAATCTGTATTCAATTTTATGCATGATTCAGCTAAGTGACTTAGTGTGACAAGTACCACAGGTTAGAGCCATCTGCCTGCACCAGCCTGTCTAATAAATGATAGGAGTTGAAGACCAAAATATAACAATTTGTAAGCTTCATGGGACTAATTCTGTTTCTGAGAAGAGTCCTCAATTAACCATTCACATACTTTTGACTGCCTCTGCTTTTATGCAATATAAAATTACACAGTTTTTCATCTTTCTCTCCCTCTCATTTTACACACATAAACATGCATACAGTGTGAGCCAAGGCACATGAAAGTTGCCTGGGAAATTGCAAAGGCTTTTTCAGATTAAATTACTTTATTCATAGATCAATGTGATTTTGCTTGTGGATCCCTATTACATTGACTTTTTCATTTTCTTTTATTAATTGAATGATGGCATAGGCCAATGGGGTGATCTTTGTGCGTGAAATTGCTGAAGTGAAACAGTGCAAGGAAGGAAAATAGTAACAAAGGAGGAAACAAAGTTGATAATTATGAATTAGTGCTCTGATATAGTGCTCATCCCACTGCTGTGCTACTGCTCCCTGGCCCAGATATTTTTTTGGCCATGATAAAAGATCTGACCCACTACAACAGTATTCTGTTGGTATTCCTCACCACAAGAAAGACATCGAAGCCCTGGAGCGTGTCCAGAGAAGGGCAATGAAACTGGTGAAGGGGCTGGAGCACAGGTCTTATGAGGAGCAGCTGAAGGAACTGGACTTGTTTAGTCTGGAGAAGAGGAGGCTGAGGGGAGACCTTATTGCCCTCTACAACTACCTGAAAGGAAGTTGTGGTGAGCTGGGGGTCGGCCTCTTCTCGCAGATAACTAGTGACAGGACTAGGGGGAACGGCTGCAAGTTGCGCCAGGGGAGGTTCAGGTTGGAGATTAGGAGAAATTTCTTCACTGAAAGGGTGGTCGGGCATTGGAACAGGTTGCCCAGGGAGGTGGTGGAGTCACCGTCCCTGCGGGTGTTTAAGGAAAGGTTGGATGAAGCACTGAAGGACATGGTTTAGTGGTTAATAGGTGGGGGGGTCAGTTGGACTGGATGATCCTTGAGGTCTCTTCCAACCTTAATGATTCTATGATTCTATGATATTACAATAATAATGTATACAGGTTCAGCTCCTGAGCTCAGGTGAGCCTACAGGGTGTTTTTTCAACTCATGGCGAGCTTTGAGATTCAAGGGAAAGGGTGCTCTCTCTGTTCAAGTAAAAGATTGGCTTTTGATTCTCTTGTTTGCTCCCCATGTCAGCACAGGAAAATTTTTTATGTTTCTGCTTCATCCCCCAAAAGAGGGGATAAGAACATTTGAATCCTTCAGATGTGTAATATTCATCCATAGTTTTTAAGCTTCTTTGGATTTATGCTTGTTGAGTATGCCAACACTCTGCAGAGACATAAAATTTAAGTGAAATAAAAAAAAAATGTTGGAAAGAATTTAACACTTTTATCTGCAGAATGGTATTGCAGATGAAATCAATGCAGTCAAAGAGAATTGTTAATGTTGCTCTTTCATTTTTGCATATGTTGCAAGTACATAGGAATGATTATACTGGGACATTGGGAAATGCCACTGTCAGGTAAGTTATATACCTAGTTAGGCAATATGACCCCTAAAGAGCTAGTGCTAAAAAAACCTCAACAAATTAAAGAAACTGCTAAGTAATTCAGTGTAAGATAATCTGTCTCCTTATTTGAGTCCCGTAGTTCTCAGTGGGTTTAAATGGGGAAGCAAAAGATTTCAGATCATACCTGCACACTGCCACCTTCTCATTTATGTTTTAGTCTAGACTACATCAAATAAAATGAGATGTTATTATCATGATACAAAGCACTGTGTGATATCTACACAAAATTAAAGTTTTTGTCAGCCCTTTCCCTAGTAAGTGGAATTATGTGTTATATATCTTACTCTAGAATTAGAGTCTTTTCTGGACAAAGGATTTTAGATATGAAAACTGCAGTGTACTCAAGCTCCTAAATACGGCTAAGGGACAAAAAATGTGCAGAGAATTATTACGAGAGACATTAACTTTAGATGCACAGTGAACACCTGTTACAAGGTTGTTTTTTGACACCTTTCATGAATAACAGATTTATAAAAAACTATATTGAAGGGTTCATGCATATAAAAAATATCCAGAGCCTAATACCAAAAATTCCCAATAGCCTCAGCAATCGCCCTTCAAATTCTATAATAAAATTTTGGTAATTATTCACTTAAAAATGTGGCTGGAACATATTCATTCTAAGATTCATGTTTCAAAAGAAAAAGTAATTAAATTTTAAAATAAAATATAATAAATGTAGCATAACATAGGCAAGGGAAGATGAAAACCCTGGATTTAGAAGTCATACATTGGCCAAAAATGATATCAGAAATCTCCGTAATAGTTTATTTTTGCAGAGAAAATTATTTTCAGACTTTGTTTATTGATTTCCACAGACAAAAGGTGTCAAAAATCTTAGATGGAAAGATACCAGATTGGTGTCTGGGGTGGGGGAAGAACCAGAGTCTTCTGAATTGCTGCCCAAAAAAATTGCTAAAAGATGTCAAATTGGTCCCAAAACTAAAAACACAGCCTTTCAGCTGCTGCTCCACAAGTTTTACACGTGCCATATTGGCCAGGAAACAAAACACAGTTTCTCAGCTGTTGTTCCAATTCTCCACACTGAGCACATACAAATGAAGTGTAAATAATATTTTTGTTTTTCAGAATCAGCAGAGCTGAATCGGTGCAATTGAGGAAAAAACACTTGGGAGCAAAGTGTAAAGACCAGGAAGAAAGTGGGCATGCTGGTAGGAGACACTCTATGGAAACGTATGTTCCATTGCAGACTGGATATTGCAAATATTATTTTAAAAGTTTCAGCAGTGGACGTTTCTGTTGTACTTAGGAACTAACAGAGTTGATAGAACTATAGCGATCAGAAAGATTCAGGAGATGAGAGTGAAGACGCGCAGTGCTCCAGATTGAAATGGGCTGTGCAACCGTGAGAATGGGGGAGATGAGGAGGAGGTGCTCTGGTTCCTGCCATGATCACTCCTGACCCTGTCTCCTGGGCTCAACATTTTCAGAAGAGATGCAATTTTAAAATAAAAAAATAAATTAAAGGTAAAGAGAGACACTGGATTTAAAGAATGGCCTAATTGAACCTCTGGGAAGAACTACCATTCCCTGTGCAACCTCAGCCTGTGTTTTCATGGACACCTAATGGAGTGTACTTTCCAAAAGTGCAGGGCTGTCATTCACTTCTCCATCTCAGGTGTTTCCCTTCCTTCTTCCCAACTCTGGAAATCAAAATCCCACGCCCTTCTTCGTACTGATGAAGACACTTTTTAACACTTCCATATACAGTTCAATTTCATAGTCCAATAAAAAATTATCCATCCTTTTCTGGTTTTTTCTCTTTTTTTGGCTGATTGTTTGGTTTTGGGGGGTTTTTTGTAGGTTGGTGAGGTACCTCAGCTCAGAACTGTTGTTAAGTGGGAGCGTGTGGCCAGAACCAGGCAAAAGAGGAGAAAGGGAGACAGAAGCCTCAACTCCTTATTTCAGAGAACATGAGCTGTTAGATCAGATCACTGCAACTCTTGAAGCCACAGCCTCAGTACTTGGCAGTGATGCTGACGTAACAGGGTTCACTTCAAATAAATCCTTACATTTCCAGACAGAGCGAGCACTGACAGCAGGTCCGTGTACTGGCTTGGAGTCCATTTTGTGTACTTATCACCTAAAGGATGAGCTGTGACAACTTGCCTTTCCAGTGACACAAATAGCTTTGAGCTATTACCTTCTGCTTAACTTACTTATAGGCTGCTCTCTGAATATGAAGTTGTGTAACAAAGAGTTGCAGTGTGAATTTAAAGTCTAATCTGTACTAAATATCTATAATAACCCTGCATTTTATTGAAAAAATATCAATACAAATACATTATGTTATATATGTTAACTTGTATGTTATTCATCCCACTGCTGTTATAAAATATTAGTATATAAAATAAAAGTGTTCTTGCAAGATACTGATAGCTGTTATTGCAAGATATTGATGGCTTGATGGACAGTAAGAGGTGAGCTCCCCTCTGCTTTCTAGTTGGGACATCACTTGTTTTAAGGGCAAGATAATGGAGACATTCCAGTGAACTGGCAAGCTTGGAAGTATCTTTGCTGGGCAATAAAAGATTAGAATGAAAGACATCTCATCAGATGAGGAGAAAATTACATGTATTACTCTGCTGTGTTCCAGACTCGATGTGTTCTTCCCAACCTCCATTTTAAATGCAGCATAAAGTAAAGGAATATCAGCTAGGACCCCAGGGAACAGCAAGCTCTAGAGGAGAGATTAATTGGTGTCAAGTAGGGACTAGTAAAGGATCAGCTGATGCTAGAAGAATTAGGCTGCAGGAAACATTTTATAGTTGTCTTTCCCATTGAAAGCATGGTATTGTTGTTCAACAGTCTAGTGCCTTTCCTTCTGTCAGCCTCCGTGAAGCTTTTAGCTGAGGAAGAAAGTGGATAATTAGCATTCCATTTGGACGCCTGCAGACCAGCAGTCTAGAATATTAAATAGCTTTGCAAAACGGGGATTGTTTGAAGTGATTCACATTTCTTTATCCAAGGTGTCTGAAATGCAGGTTTATATATTTCTGTAAAAAAAAACCCCACAAACCAACAAAAGAACCAAAACAAACAAAAAACCCACAAAATGCAAAAAACTTTGCTCAGAACACCACATCTGCTTTTGACGTTTGAAACTAATCCCCTTGATATTTGACAACAAATTCCTAAACTGGAGGTGTGGAGGGAGGGGATGATAAAAGTGCTTCTGCACATGTTATAACAAGTATCCCATGTCACTTGGGATCTCTGAACACTGTGCTTAAGGGATGGAAATACAGGATATTAGTAATTGTGGTGATATAACCCCGGTGGGCAGCTCAGCCCCATGCAGCTGCTCACTCACTTCCCCCCAGTGGGATGGTGGGGGGGAGATTTGGAAGGGTAAAAGTGAGAAAACTCGTGGGTTGAGATAAAGGCAGTTTAATAAGTGAAGCAAAAGCTGCACACACAAGCAAAGCCAAGCAAGGAATTCATTCCCCACTTCCCATGGGCAGGCAGGGGTTCAGCCATCCCCAGGACAGCAGGGCTCTGTCACATGTAATGCTGGGCCTTGGGAAGACAAATGCCATCATTCCCAATGTGTCCCCTTTCCTTCTTCTTCCCCCAGCTCTATATGCTGAGCGTGGCACCATATGGTATGGAATATCCCAGTGGTCAGCTGGGGTCAGCTGTCCCGGCTGTGTCACCTTCCAACTCCTTGTCCACTCCCAGCTTACTCGCTGGTGGGGTGGGGTGAGAAGCAGAAAAGGCCTTGGCTCTGTGTAAGCCCTGCTCAGCAGTAATGAAAACATCCCTGTGCTATTAACACTGTTCAGGTCATAACTCCAAAACACAGCACCATGCAAGCTACTATGTAGAAATTTAACTCTATCCCAGACAAAACCAGTACAGTAATGCCAAAAATCAAACTTGTGTTGACAATAGCAGATTTCCTTGTCTGATTCCATGTTCTATGGATGGGCATAATGCTCCCTTTAGAGAATTCGTCATTCTATTTAAAGATTTTGTTCCCCATTTTTTGTCTTATCCTAAGGTCATGGAAGGCATAGATATTTGCTTTCTTATTCTTGCATTTTTTGATATCTCCTAGATCAAAAACATTATTTCTGTATCAAGCAGTGGATTCTACTGGCTACACAAAAATATACAAACATTCTTGAAAGCATTGCTCTCTGAAAACAGAACAGTCAGGAAATGAATCTCAAGGACAAATTAAGCAAACAGCTGCCTAGAGTGCCTAGTTCAAGGTACTTGTGAGAAAAAGTGTGGAAACTGTTAACAGAGGCTTCTTTGTACCTGCTCTGCAGAACTACATCACAAGTGGTGAATAAAAAAAATGTTAAAGCCCACCCAAAAAAGCTGTAGAAACTAAAATGAATATTTTCTTTGTTTTTCTTCCTGAGGTGTGTGCACGTGTGGAAACCATGGTGGTGATCGGGAGAGCTGTTTGGGGGGCAGGTGGGAAACACGCAGCACTCTCTGTGACTCCCCTCTCTGTCTACCCAGGCTGTGGAGGGGTCAGTTGCAGCAGGACCAG
This sequence comes from Psophia crepitans, assembly GCA_013399095.1. NCBI lineage: Eukaryota > Metazoa > Chordata > Aves > Gruiformes > Psophiidae > Psophia > Psophia crepitans. The sequence continues at coordinate 5,814 of VWZZ01004894.1, read as the reverse complement.
GTGAGTGCCAAGTCCTCCACGGCAGGGTGGCCTAACAGATACAAATGAGTGTCACAGGCAGGGGAGGGTGGATCACGCCCTCCATGATTTTCTAAACTTTGTTCCAGTACAGAGATTATGTCTATCTGCAAAGTATACCCAACCTTCTCTCCTGAACAGCACTCAAAAAGGTGATTCTTGTTCTCTCCCTTTGTGTTACCTTATATAGCCAGGATTTCCTTTCCTGGTCATGACTTTACCTCCAAATCTCGGAACCTGTGCTGTACCTCTCATCCTTCCTTTTGTCGTGATCCTGAGGCCACCACCACCCTCCCAGGGCTCCCCCCACCTGCCCACAGCCCAGGACCAGTGTCAGCCCCAGCCAGGCGGCAGCAGGGCTGGTCTCCAGTTCCCCACCTCGCTGCCCTGCCCGGCTGTGGGTCCTGCCCAGCCAGGCCCACCCACGGGCCCACATCCCAGCCTGTCCCCATCCCCAGGGAGATGCCCAGTGCCCAAGGCTGAGCAGGGGAGATCGTGAAATATGATGAAATATATCCTCCTGGGAGCCATGTGTGGGCACGGGAAGGACAAAAACACTGCCAACAGCCAGCATGGGTTTACAAACTGGCTTCTCTAGTGAGACAGTTGGCTCTGTAGATGAGGGGAGAGCAACAGGTACTTCCCATGGCCAGGAGGGTAAGATACAGTCAGGGTATTTAGACTTGTGACTGCATAGAAAATCACCTGGGTGACCCGTCTCAGAGGATTTTCATCACTGCTATGAAGTCCAAGCAGCAGCCAGTTTCCTTCAGGGTGAATACTGAGACCAGCAGTTTTTAACATTGTCATTAGTGACCTGTGTGATGGGATGGAGTGCACCCTCAGTAAGACCAGTGATGTAGGAGGGACAGTCAATGTTCTGGGAGGTAAAGCTGCAATTCAGAGGGATCTGAGAAGCTGGAGAAATGGGATAACATGAACCTCATGTAGTTCAACCAAGGTAAGTGCAAAGCCCTGCATCTGGGATAGAGTAACCCCATGCAAGAGTAGAGGCTGGGAACCAGATGGATGGAAAGTAACTTTGAAGAAAGGGACCTGAGTGAGTGCTTTATCCTACTTGGTACTAGTGAAAGGGTGTCTGGAGTACTGTGACAAGTGTTTGCCATTAAGGTAGCCAAAAACTTCAGAAGTATTCACTGTAGATGTTTATACCTAATCCAGTCAATGTGTGCCCCCTGTATAGGAAGAAAAAAAAAAAAAAGAACAAAAAAGTACTTTTAAAATGTGATTCAGCTGATCTGTTAGGTCCATCTAATTGAAGAGGAACTAAACTTTGCTATAAGGAGTACCTATCTTTCTCCATTGATAATGAAGGAGACTAGACAACTGTAGTGTAGACATCTAGAACACAGAAGTTGTTACTTGATCAAGTACCTCATGTGACAGAAAACAACTTTTCTGTGCCATGGTTGTGGTTTGAATAGTCTAAGCTACAGCCCTGCAGTGCTTGTGAAATGACAAGGTATCTGCCTTGTCCATCCCATCAGCAGCCACAGTCTTCCCTAGGCTTCTCCAGTCCCACTCTGAGGCCTCTGCTCTCAGACACGCTAAGACGACCAGCTTTGGGTGACTCAAAATCTCCCTGAATGGTGTCTGGACTTTTGGACTTATCACAAATATCCTGCACCTGCTTTTTAAGACAAACAGTGAAATCCATCTACTTCCTCCAGCACTTTGAGAAGGACAGGGGCTAGAGCAAGAGGGGAAGGGTGGGGTTTTTTATTGTTTAGCTTCTATCTGGAAATCATTAGTGTTTTTAGATGAGCTGAAAGGAATTGTGTATTACAATAATTGGTTACAAAAAAACTGTCACATACGCCTACAGCTATGGACCTGCCTTTTCCAGTCTTCTTTTGTATATAAATGAAAATAAATAAAGACGAACAAGTTATAAAGAGGGAAGTGAGAAGCTAGAGGGCCTGTCTCATTCCAGGTTTGCAAACAGACTTTATGGTGTCTAGACAAGTAGAAAAATGTATATTCACCTTTCCTTTTTCCTGCTCTAACATCCATGTTTGGAGAGAGACATCCTGACTTTTTTTTTCTAAGTGAAATATGAAAACACTACACAGATCTTTTTGAAAGAGACTAGAAACAGGCTTTTTATCATTCAGAGCTCCCGAAAGAACCATTTGAACATAGTCTTCCTGTCCAAAGAGGAAATAGCCATGTCTGTGACTCGAATGGACTCTGATTTCCAATAATTTTCCAGCAGTAAACTATGATTCAGTTTCCATTTATAAAGTGAAATGAGTGCTTAAATAATCAACAGTAAAGAGCCAGAAGTAGGAAATGAGCCATCCTTCAAAACAATTCTGCTCTGTTTAGTTTGGAATTCATTCCATTGTTAAAGGATTTCCTTATGTGCAAGGTGTTAGAGATTGGCAAGCTGAAGCCATTCTAAGCACAATTGTTTCATTTTATACTGTGTGTGAATATACGATAACTACTGGTATAACTTTAAAAGACGTCTGCTACAGATACTAGCTCTTCCAGTGCTTTAGAGGAGGACTAATTTCAGGGGTGGCGGAAGCCCATTATTAATCAACATAAATAGAGCATCTCTTAAATTGCTCTAGTTTTCATTAAGTTCAAAAGCAGCTGGCTTATTCAGCTCTCTTTAAATGAGGGCAAATTTGAAACTCATTGTTTACTATATGATATAACCTCAGAAAATATCATTATCTACTGATTCGTTAACTGCAAAGGTAGATGAGACTCAGCAAGGTGATATGAATGCTGGAAGCTGTGTCTCTAAAGGGTATTCAGCACTTCAGATGGCTCTGGTAGAATTAAAACACATCCTTTGGGGTTAAAGTTAGATATCCAGTCACGGTGAGGGGGGGAGGAGCACAAAAAAAGTACACTTAGACACATTGCCTAAAAGCTCGCTCATCATGTTCCCAGAGCAGTAACTTTGGTGCCTCTTCTCTGCAATTTCTGTGTACAAAAGATTGTTGTTGGCTGCTGAACGAAACGGCTGATAGAAAACTTGTCGGTGTACGCAGTGATAGCACTGAATTTGCTTCCTTGTCCCCCCACTCCCCCACTCAGTCCTATTTATACATCAACACAAATTAGTGGCGCACGCAGAGTAAAATCTTGGATCTGGAAACCTCCAAATTTAGAATGTGAACAGGGACAAAAATTCAAATTTATGAGCTAGCTTATATTTCTTTAAAATTCAATACAATAATTTCCACCTCATCTCCCAGAGATTACTGAAGTGCCCCAGATGTGAAGTGTTGACAAATTGATAAGCAAGGTTCAGAAAATAATGAATTTCCTCCAAAAATCATTCAAGGCTGGTTTTATTTGGGTGGGTTTGGGGGCGGGTGGGATGGTGTTTTGTTTTTTAATGAATGTTGCATTTTTTTTCTTTTTGCTTTCTGGTTTCTGAGCAATTTGCATTGCTTTTTTTCACAATTTCAGGTTTTCACTCTCCCAGGTGTCTAAGACATCTCTTTAAACAGAAGTTTAAATTCTTCTAATTCATCTTGCTTTTAGCAGCTGGGGTTTTAAGAAAAATAACAAATATTCTAACATTTTGGCAAGTCTAAATTGGATATGGAATTTAGATATTCAGTCTCATTTTTTCTGTGAGTATTTGTTCCACAAACTTATTTGCAAAACCAATATTATTTTACATCATAACCTGAAACCTGGATGAAAGATAAGCTTAGTGTTTTACAGGGCAGATCATATATAAAGGATAGATATGACGTGAGAGTCCTTTCCAGTCACACTGCAAATTAACTTTTAGAATATCCCATCTTTTTAAATATCTGCCCCGTGTGTCACTTTACTTAAAGAATGTTATCCAATTATGGTATATTCAGAAGCATTAGCAGAAAGAGTGTGTCCTTCACAGGTGTGAATAAACTATGCTTTGTCCAACAAACTTCTGTCCAGGTGGACAGAGTAATTTAGATAATGTCTGAACTTCTCTCCAATCTAGTTGGCTATGGATTCAGTGATAATGATTCATACAGTAAACAGTGATGTTCAGAGTGTTCATTAAGTTCCATTGTCTGTTTCTCCTCTAGACGGTTATTTACCTTCACTTACAAAATGCAATTTTCCATGGAGATAGGGTCTCTTAATTTGATTGGCTGTGTCAGGCCACTTTTCTGTGATTTTTCTTTTTTGGCAAAAGTTTTTCCAGCTTGTTCTTTAACTGTCATTTGCCTTCTCCTGTATTTTAAATCTATCATGCTTCATGACAGACAGACTTGTAATTTGGACTCTAATCATTTCTGATTCTCATGTTTTGACAGACACAGACTTGTCTTTCTGCACCTCCTTCCACACTTCCCTCCTTTATTCTGCATTTGCTTGTGGCATAAAATACTCTCTACTTAACTCTTTCCTTTTCTGCTTCTACTTTTATTCAACACTTATACTATAAGTAGATATGTTTTAAATTATTAACGTGTCAAAGAGACTTTCAGAAATTATTCTGTAGAACTGAAAATGATGATGTTTGAAGCTATGTACAGGCATATTTATTTCATGGTCTGAGGTTTCAACTGACTCAGTTTGAAAAGACTTCAAGTAGAGATGATTTAGTTA
>VWZZ01004893.1:144111-155196 GCA_013399095.1 Psophia crepitans | reverse complement strand
ATTCTATTCTATTCTTTTCTCACCTCACCCCAGTTTGCAGTCATCAGTTCTACTCTCTGGACTTAACCACAATGAAAAGTACCAAGAGACTGTAAATTAATTAATGCTGAACATTATTAGGTCTGTCCGGTAAAGAGACAGTGCAGTCAAAATTCTCAGAAAAGGAAAAGAAATAGGGAATACTATTATCCTTCGACTGCAGATGGGGATGAAACACTAAGTGATTTGATCAAAGTAATTTAAGGCATTGGGTTTTAACAGAGAATTGAACACAGATTCCTAAGCTAACAACTTAAACTCAGCCATTTCTTCTCCAATGGACTGAAAACATTGCTTCCACTTAAAAAATAGTTAATTTTTACTTACTAAAATAACTTTTGGTAAAGTCATGGAATGTGTTTCACAAAGCCGTGTATAACCATATCTTAGTCACACACATTTGGGCAAAGAGCAAATGGTAAAGGAAATAAAAGCATAGAAAATCAAAATCCCAAATCCTTTCACATAATAAGTAAACTTAATTAATTACCATGCAATAATGTTGCACCTTTCTGGTCTTGGTCTAAGTAGACAATTGGAGATTGCACCTAAAATATTAATATTTTCTTTATGCAGAGACTGACTGAATATTCATGTGTTCTTTCTGTAATCCAGTGTCTGTCTTGTAGCCAAGAACAATCTTAGCTCACTTCCTGCCTCCTTCCATTTTCTTTCTGTGGTCTCTCTTCCAGGCTTCTTACCTAGTTTTCTTGTCCTTCCTATCTCCGATATTTTATGTAGGCATCATCCACTTTGAAATATACAATTTGTAATGAGATAATTTTGTCCTATTTAGCTAGAAAATTGCCTTCTGATTTCACTGAGAAGAATAGAAATTTACAAATATGATTTTTTGTTTGTTTGTTTTTGTTTTTTAACAAATGCAACATGAAATCTTAAATTACTGGTTTATATGTCCTGGAAAAGGAGAAAGGATTTTTAAATTAAGTCTAACATTTCTTTCATAAAGTTTGATGTAATTTTCAGAGATGCTGACTTCTGATAGATCTCATTTGATGGTAATCTGAAGTAATCTGAAACCTAGGACAGATTCTTTAAATGGCTTATTTCTAAACACCATTTCAGGTACTCACGGACAATATAGTCATTAGCAGCCACTTTTGTCTTCGAATTTGCCACGGCTTTTTGAACAATGATATTTTTCCCCACTTGGCATTAATATAGCAGTCATTATTAAATTAGCTATTAGTTTTTAGAAAGAAAACAACATGAAGTATGTAGCAGGAATATTTAATACTCCTCACAAATTACTCTCTGCTTTTTTAGTGCACTGTTTCTTCCTTCATCTTCTGAAACATTAGACTTTTTCTATGAAATGATGCAATCTTACCAAATTACCTTGAAACATAATGGCTTATGTTCTCACATACTGATTTATTCAAATGTATTTATCAGTCTGTCAGGGCCCTTACATACAACATCTCTATTTTAAGAGAACAGTATAAGTACGCAAAAGGTCTAATCCAATGTCAGTGAAGTCAACAGAAAGAATGCAACTGACTTCAGAGGTCTTTGGATCAAGCCATAGCTCATTACAAACACCTAAAGTTTCATTGTCGATGCAAATCTTAATCAGACAAATTAAGACATTTATGCTTTAGCTTCAGTTGCAAGGCATAAGAGACAACTTAATGACATGGTGTTTAGGTTTTCAATGAGAAAAGTATATCTAGCAACTTGAATTTTAATAACTGTCAGCTTAAATTAAACTGGCAATAAGCTTCAAAGAAGTCTATCTGCTGGATTGTTAAGGTGTGCTATAACTCTAAAATTTCATACAGATAGCAGTGTGGCATTTATCAAAGCTTTACACAGATAAATAAGTTCCATTATCCTCTTTTCCACTGAGGCATTGGCTTTTAAGACAGAAACATAGAAGTTACATCTCCGAAATATTAGGAAGGTGGTTTCATGAAAGCGTCCTTCTATTGATCTCTTAGCTGTATATGGGAAAGACTTAGCAGTGACTTCAGTGGCACCAGGATTTCATATACTACTGTTAGATCATTCTCAGATATGTTTCCTTTCAAAACTAACTAATAGCAGACAGAGAATACAGAAAATGTTCAAACATCACTTTCAATGTACAGCATTCTTCATTCCTTTGTGTTTGAAGACCCATCTGAAGCAACCAGAAAGTGTTTAAGACTGCTGAGTCTGCATTAAGAACTGTTAAATGTCTGTAAATGTCTAGCAATATCAAAGCCATTCTTTGTTCCAAGTTTAATTGCTATCTTAATTATCTGGAAAGCAGGATAGGCACATTAGTGGAATAACAATGAATATTTAATGAATTTTCACAGGGTACTAAAACAAAGGAGGAGAGAGAAAGAGGGTAAAAGGTTTGTAAAGAAATCATAAACAGCAAACATAATGAAACGGTGATGGAAATATGGCCAATCCTTCTCTTCCCTCAGAAATATACATCAACTAGGTAAAAAACCTGCTTGGATGACAGCTATATTTTTGAAAGGTGCACAGAAAATGAACAGTTCAATATCTGAGTACTATAGTCACACATTACAAGGAAAAATTCAATTTTTTCTGCATATGCATGGAATCTGCATCATAAAACATTGAAGTTTATAATCCTATTTTCTAGAGGGTTCTGATTGTGCAGCATTCATAGAATCTTAGAATCATGGAATGGTTTGGGCTGGAAGGGACCTTTGAAGATGGGGCATCCAGTTCAGTCCCCCAAGGGCAGGGACAGCTTTCACCAGATCAGGTTGCCCCATGCAGCCTGATCTTGAAGACTGCCAATGGTGGGGCATCCATGACTTCTCTAGGCAACCTGTTGTAGTGTCTCACCATGCTGATAGTAAAAATAAAGTCTTCCTTATGTCCAATTTGAATCTATCCTCTTTTGGTTTCAAATCATTGCTCCTTGTCCTATCACTACAGGGCTTGGTAAAAAGTCTTTATCTTTCTTATAAGACCCCTTTATATATGGAAAGACCATCATACATCAAAGACTCCTTAATCTGAACTACACTGATACCCAACCCACAGTCAATAATGGTTGTTACTCTGGGCTACCAGGAAAAAAGGAAAAGAAATATCCCACTGTCTTTCAAGAGATTTCTAGATATGAAAACAGGAACTGCAAAAAAAACCAAATCAAACCACTCTTCTCCACTCTCCTCAATTCTTCTATGAAGGCAGTGTGATGAGCATGTATTTGGGGGGAAAAAAAAAAAAAGGTTATTTCTGAAGGAATGGTGGAATGCAGATAGTTTGTTCTATGATGGCACAGAATGAAAGCATGTGCTAGGGTATTTCTAGCTACACAGCTCTTTGTAATGTTAGTTAACAACAATAGAGCGCACATTGCTGATTTTCTGACTTTTTTTTTTTTTCCTAATGCCAGAGTAATGGCTCACTGTAAAAGACTGAGAGAGCAATAGCAGAACTGATAAATGGTTTGGAAGAGTTAGTTTGCAGTATTAGCTAAGCAGCTTGCAGATTATTTGTTAAAGCACTAACCATCCCTTTTAGACTGATTGCGGGAATCTCAGTGCATCCTGTGCAAGAAAGAGAATTCAGAGATGCAGGTGTACTAGACTATACAGTAGCATTTAATAAATAACAAGCCCTAATATCAGTAGATCTCTACCAACCTTCACAAGGGTATAATTAGAACCTAGAAGATGTAGGTATGCATCTAAATAGACAGAAGATGTATCCCAGATAGACAGATAGGTAGTTCAATCTATCATATATACAGGGAACCATGTATCATATGTATGGCAAGTATCTAATACATATATACATATATGCATACATGTGTATAAATGTAGATCTAACATATACATACGTGTTATTTATATGAAAAGATAAATCTACAGCTATCACAGAATCGCTCTATCTATCACAGAATCATAGAATAATTCAGGCTCAAAGGGACCTCAGAAGGTCTACAGTCCAAATGCCTATTCAAACAGTATCCATAATAAAATCAGATCAAGTTGCTCAGGACTTCATCCAAGTGACTCTTAACTTCTAAGGCAAGAGACTAAATGACCTCACTACACAACCTTTTCCAATAATTGACTGTCTTCAAGATGAAAATATTTTTTCTTATAGAAGTCTGATCATCTCCTGTTTCAATTATATCTTGTGTTTTACTATGCACTGCTGTGAAGAGACTGGTTTGCCTGGATCAGAGATTCCCTTGTAACCTGTGGGAAAGACTATGGTGATGCAAGTTGTCCTTCTGCAGCCCATGGACAACCACAGTGGAGCAGATACCCACCTTGTGACACATGGAGGACCCCACACAGCAGCAGTGGATATGTCCTGAATGAAGCTGCAGCCCATGGCAAGACCATGCACAACAAGCCTCCTGACAGGAACTGTCGTCACCTGTGCAGAGGAATCCACACAGGAGCAGGGCTTCTGGCACAAACTGTGGCCCGTGGTAGACCTATACTGAGACAGTCGTTTTTTCTGGTGGACTGTACTCCATAGGAAAGATTCATGCTGGAGCAGTTCTTGAAGACCTGCATCCCATAGGAAGGGTCTGCTGGAGCCATTCATAATGGAATGTCTCCCATGGGAGGGACCCTGTAGCGGAGCAAGGGAACAGTGTAAGAAGGAATGAGCAGCAGAGACGAAGTGTTATGAGCTGACTGCAACCCCCATCCTGCATTCCCCTGCACTGATCAGAGCAGAAGGAGACAGAAGAGTGAAGGAATGAAGTTGAGATTGGGGAGAAGGCCTTTTTTAGTTTGGTTGTTGTTTTTTTTTTCTCGCTATACTAAGCTGTTTTTAATTGCTAGTAAATTACATTAATCTTCCTCAAGTCGAGTCTGTGTTGCCCGTGAGAGTAGCTGGTAAGTGATTTCCCACCAATAGTTTTTCCATCTTATTTTCCCCCTCCATTGTGTTGAGGAGGAAGAGTGAGAGAGCAGCAGCTGGGTCTGGCAGCCAGCCAAGGCCAAACCCACCATGTTATCACAGAAGGCAATCAAGTTGACCAGGTATGATTTACCTTTAGTAAATACATGGTGACTATTCCTGATCAATTTCCTCTCCTTTCTGTGCCCAGAAATGTGTTCTGGGGGAACTCTACAACTTTCCCAGAGATCCTAGGATTCCAGGCTGCACTAGTAGAGATATTGATGGCAGAAAAATCATTAAGAGGAGTTTTAGGAAGATAGTAATTTGCAAATAACACATTTGACACAGATACATTTATAAAGGAAAAGTTATTTACCATACTTGTAGCTAAGGCTAACATTATTTGTTCAGCTATGAATACCATTAATTAACCAATAGTATGTCTCTAATTTCACAAAAATGTTTCAAGAAGATATATTAGGTGAAATCACCTGCTGAAATGAAATTTCACTTAGTAAGAGAGGTTATAAATCCTAGCAAGTGTTATTTTAAGTTTTCTGAGATCTCATCAGGTAATATCATATCACACTGCAGAGTAAGACATAAATTTGCTTGTTGTCATACCAGCTAAGCACCAATTGTAATGTGATGTGATAGAACCCAGCATGTTCTAAAAATACATCAGGTCAAAAAGTCGCTGTTCATTTGGACACTCCAACTATATTACATCCCATGACATTTTGATAACTTTTACTTTACCTATATCATTGAAGACTGATGTGCAAAGTAAATATTAATGGTCTGGTTTGAATAAGTATACTATATCCTGATTGTGCCTCTTTTCTTAGGCACCAGAAAAAAATACTTTGTTTTATACACAGCTAAGGCACAGGTGACCAGGAAGTACTGCTTTTTTCTTCAAGTAATTACTTGAATAAATTTAAAATTATAAATGAAAAGTTTTTAAGGTGTTTTTTTTCCTCATGTTAATTATTAAAAGTAGTGGTCGTTGAAACAAAAAGATCTAATATACTGAATACATTTGATGATATACAGTGTTGAGAACATCTTCCTTAAAAAATAAGCAGTCCCACATTCTGTTGTTACTGAAAGAGAAAAGGAAAAAACTCAATAATTTAATCTCACTTGTATGCTAAAAGGGCAAAATAACTGTGCCTGCTCAACATATTTTTGATCTGCCTATTTTCTGATGACCTGAAGGGAAGAAAAATGCAGGAAATTTCATATCCTTTGTTATTTTCCCATCAGAGTCTTTTGGGTACTGGCATAATTTATAACTCCTATAGGTCAGCTTTCCACAATTCCACAAGCCTAGAACGATTGAAAAATTTGCACTCCCACCAAATAAAGACAGGTGGCATGTGCCTTACCTCAGTAGTCCTGTGTTTATGGGAAGTAGCTGATTAAACTTGAGTATGTCAGGATGGGAAGAACTTGGGGGCTACTAAAGCACCAGCTCTTTCAACAGTCCCTCAAGCATAGTAGATCACAGAAGAAAAAAAGAATATATCTGTACACCACATATGCTGCATTTTAAATTCCACACCTGCATACTCAATACCATCTTGTAGTCAGTAATACTCAGCAATTTACCAGAATTCTGCAGGTATGATTTTCAGTATGGGCTTTTGCACATTACAGTATCACCTTGAGATCCAAACTCCTTAGCTGCTCCGTTTGAAGTCTAGTTCCCTCGATGACTCTCTTCACAGTTCACCACCCACATGAAAGTTGCTTCTGCAGATGCTTTCTCCTTGAAATATCTTGCTTTTGTGTTCAGTGAGAGCAATTTGATTATAGATCTCTCCTGTGTTTCCCTGTACTGTTCTGTTCTTTGCAGTGGGTAAGACAGGCCAAGAACAAAAATATCATGTCCTTTCATGTATTTTAAGGACAGTTTCAAAAAGTGCACATTCCACAGAGATAGGAGCGTATTTTGATTCTGAAAGAAAGACAAAAATAGTCTTTGTTCTCAAGAAAAGGTTATTTTTTTAAGCTTCCCTCTGAAAAGGAAAGAAACTCATTACTTTTAAGGACATAATAGAGAAGTTTTCTTAAGTTGTATACTCAAAAGAAAATTTGAAACAAAAATAAAAACAAAGCTTACAAGCAAGAAGCATGTATAGAAAGAGAAGAAAAGGTGGATAAAAAGAATAAAATGTGTTAACCTTGTCAAAGCCTAAGACAGAACAAATTAGGAATATTTTCTAAAAGGTTGCTGAACATCCTCTAAGAAACTGCTGAACTGAAGCACCTGCAGAAGTTGTAAGATACTTTGCCTTTTTTTCTAAGAAACTAATAGATTGACCCTTCTCTCTAACTGGGCTCTGAGAACTTTGGTGTTCTTTTTTCAAAAGAACACTAGCTCCCACTGTTCATAGAGATTGGAAGGCAAGATGGCTTAGACAAACAGGACACAATAGAAATATATTTGGAATCCTCTAAATACATTTCATCAAGTGGAGAAATTATGAACATAGTGAAAGATTAGGAAATATTCAAATTAAAAGGTTAAGAAAGAAAAAAAAGCAATAAAAGCCCATGAAAATTTATGTAGATTTTTTTGGTTAAATACGCTATTTATAAACATTGTTTCTATAGAAACTCACTGATACAACTACTAGAGTAAGCTCAATTTTTTTTTTCAAATTATTCTACCAGACAAAAGTATTTTTTTAAACATAGGTGTGTTGAAAATGAAAACTTATTTTCATTAGAGTCAGTGTTAGCTGAGATATGATTCTGATTTTACTGTGCAAAATTAAACAAAATCAAAGAACAATTAATTTGAAAAAAAATTGTAGACTATTAATTTTAGATGTATGTAAAAATAATAATTAATTCTTTTTCCCCCACTCAAACTTTGGGATCACTTATACAAGTACATATTCTGGCATTTTTTACATGTATGCACTAAATGTAACCTAAGGTTCTGTCTTAATGAGACAAGGGCATTATCCATTAATTGTCAAAGGGTATATTAACTTAGTTAATGATCCCACTTTTGATAAATGTTCTTAGAAAAGATATTCATTGCTTGCTAAGTTAGACTCTGCAGCTCATATTATGGAAAATCTGTATTTTTAAGATCTACAGCAGAGTATTACATTTGTATACAGGGAACTTATTTTTAATCAAACTTTTTTAAAAAAACCCTTATAAATTACACAAGATAGACCATGGAGATGCTGCTAGAAACTAATCCTTTTTCGGTAGAGTACATATAAAAATTTAAATAAGGCTGAATTTCACTGTACATAATTTAGGTAATAATTCAGCAAGAGTGACTTCTGAAAAATAAATATCTCCTTTTATACTCCCGCTTATAATAAAAAAGGAGTTAAAATAGCAACGGGAGATTTTCAGAATTAAATACACCAGTAAATGTCCATTAAATGCTGTTTGAATTCTAGCTTACCCAACTTTTCTATCACTTGTTGCTTTAACATCCACAAAAAACTTGGTTTCACAAGGCAAACAGAAGCATTAGTCTGAGTCTCAGAATCTCTTCATCTCACATAGGTAAGACCCTCAACTTGTACCTGAAACATTTTGAAATACTACGTTCAAAAGCTGTGATAATTTCAGCAGTGTCTGTGCCCACAAAAGGATCTGTAGACTCATTAATGCTCTGTCTCCCAGAATTCCTAAACTGAGGATGGTAGTGTCCTACATGGACAGTGTAGAGGCCAGCACTGTAGACAACAGCACACACAGCCAATGTGAATGACCAAGGAAAGAATCGTAAAAAATATTTTTTTTCCTATGACAGTGGGAAACACATATGAAACTCTCCCCAGCATGTGTGTTCGTAAGTTTTCTGACAGTGTGAACAATTTGCTTGTTCTTTTTTACTTTAAGATGGGGAAAGAGGTGGGAGTTAGAAAAGGCACCCAAGTCCTGTCCTCCCTTTCCCAATCTCAAGTTTTAATGCTGTATGCATTGGTTTCAGTGTTATATTCCCTCATACCTATTTGTGGTTTGTGGTTTGGGTGGTTTTTTTTTTTGGGGGGGGGAAGGGTGGAGGATGGGGGAGGTGGTGTGTTTTCTTTTTTTTTCTGAATTCTTCAGAGGTAATTTGACAAAAAAACCTTAGTCTCAATTCTGTAGAAAAAGTAGACTTTCTTGGGTTTTAATTTAATTGCATAATTCTTTCATATTTGAAAGTAAGTCAGAATTATTTAAAAATCCAGAACTCAGCTATAACATTGCTATGTGTGAGAAATAAAAAACAAAAAGAAAAAAAGAAAAAAGTGCAGGGGGAGGGAATGAGGAAGAGAAGGGTTATAGGACATGTCGGGAGAGAAAATGGAGAGATGAGGCAATGGAGACGGATAAAGATGAAAGTATGAAGGAGGAGAATGGAAGAGAAAATGATGTTAGTTAAAAAAACTCATTCTGAGAAAATTACAACTAAAGGTCAAAAATGCCTATTCTTTCACTTTGATTGAGAACTGAAGATATACCAATATCTTCTTTCATTTATTTATCTTAAATGTTCAAACTCCTATTTTTATATTTTCTATTAACATCTCTTCAGAAGGAGTAATTACAGAGAGAAAAATGAAGATTTTTCTGAAGAACAACATGATTGCATTACAGGTAAGTTAAAGTCTTACCTCTGTTCTGTTTTACCACAAACAGGCATTTATCTTGCCAATGATATGCATGACAACTCGTGGTATGAGTTTATAAAATCACCTTGACCTCAAGCATACGTACCAGAAAAGCTTAGTGATATAGCTAAAGATTTAAAATATTCTCTCCTATGTGGTATTATGTAGCAGGAAACTAAACAAGAAAAGGATGCTACAGTGATGTAGACTTTGTGATAGAACACCTAAATAAATCCTATAATGTTTATGCCTGTGAAGAAGACATTAAGACTCGGTGCTATATTCAATTATGCCAATGGGTTGAACACGTAGGGTATTCCAGCTGGTCCCTAATTCATCCAATGCAGTGGTGGCTCTAAAAGTGATGGAACTGGTTGCTATGTGGGCATAGCATGCTTACCATTCTGGTGTGTCATGGCACCATGTTTGGTGCCAGCATGTGTGGTGTCCACCCGTAGCCTGGGCGGGGAAGGGAGACTTCCATGATCAGAGGGTTATAGATTACTGGTGAGAAGAGACCTCACTGCCTCTACAGCAAGTGCCAGCTCTGTACAAATATATAACAAAATATGATACAGGCTCTACTACGTGTGAGAAAATATAGTAGGCCTAGTTCAGATTTTATTTGTGGAGGGGACTTCAGAAATTGGTCTGAGAGAAAATAAAATCCTATAGAACTATTTAATAATTTCTTTTTTAGAAATAACTGAAAGGATTATAATTTTTCTACCTCAACTTGTTATGGAGAATTCCAGTCTAACTGATGGAAAATTATATTCCACGTATATAAACATTACCAATGACTATAAATAGTGGTTAACACCTTCTAGCAATCATCTTTCTACATAAAACTCCAGGAATCAAAGGAAAACAGATGAGTATGTTTCTTCTGTGGATCAGTATTCTGAAGGTCAAAAAAGAATGTCTAAAACCATTGTCAAATTCATATTTAGTTAGTAATTTCAGCTCTGCAGATTATACCTAAAGAATCTGAAGTATTTAGAAAAGACAAATCTGATTAACACATGATGAAAGGGCACTATTTGCCTTTTTCAACTTTTGTATGGTTTATCTACTTTGTATTTTTAATTTTAGACTAAAATCATTGACAATAAACAGATTTTCCTTTGATTTTTTTTTTTACTTGAAACTCTGTCCTCAGTTTTGTATACATCAGACATTCATAATAATATCTTTTTCCAGTTTCACACATTTTGTAGCCAACGCTTTCTGCAAAGAAACATTTCACATCACTTTATCCTTAAATATATACCAGGGACAATTCTAGCTGCAGTAAATGAGCTGCTGCTACAAGATGAATGTTTATGTTAATGATTTCAGTACTAACATTGGGATCATTTGCACACATAGTATATGAGATCATAATTATTAACATTCTCCCAATTCTCTGACCTCAGATAAACCTTTCTTTTCTGAAAGGATTCAGATGAAGAATTAAGAATATGTCATAAATTCATGAAGTACTGAAGGTGTTTGCCCATTTGAAACTGTGACTTCTTTCTTCTCCCCCCCCCCCCCCCCCCCC
>VWZZ01004893.1:123528-144106 GCA_013399095.1 Psophia crepitans | reverse complement strand
CGCCCTTTATTTTATTTTTTTTCCCCTGTATTTCCATATAACCTATCACTATCTGATTAATCAATATAGTGCTCATCTAGTTCCAATCCCCCTGCCATGGGCAAGGACACCCTCCACTAGACCAGGCTACCCAAAGCCCCATTCAACCTGGCCTTGAACTCTTCTAGGCATTCAAAACTTCACTGTTCCAGTGCCTGTATTCTTCCTAATGTTTAGTCTAAAGCTATACTTCTTTAGTTTACGGCCATTACTTATTGTCCTATCACTGTATGCCCTTGTAAACAGTCCCTTTCCAGTCACAAACCCTTTAGAATTATTATACCTTGTTGTGACTGTAAAGAGAAATGCTTCTTTTGAAGTTCCTTGAGGTTTTTCTCATTGTGATATCTGACTTTCCTCTGTGTCCTGAAAGAACTTCTCAAAGATTGAACAATGTGAATCAAATCCTCTTGTACAATAGGGATCTTGTAGATAGGAACTCAACAGGGATCTCGTAGATAATCAGTTTTACAAAGACAAGACATTGGAGTGATAGACCAAAAGAGAAGCTAAATTATACACAGTTCATCACTGTTCTTCTACCATGAGTATCATTAATGATTTATACTTGCTTGTGACTAGAAAACCTTATCTAGGACAACTAATTGTTGACACTTTGAAGCTTAAAAATTTTGTCCGTGTATTTTAATATTAACACTTTATACAAAATAAGTGGTAGTGTAATTCCAATTTATGTCCACTGTTAACTTCTAAATTATCTATTGAAGATAAGCAAAGGTTCATAAATAGAAATACTGATTTTGATTTCTTATTGGTTTTGCACTTTCAAAGTAAAATTATTTTTCATGGAATGAGCATCTTCTATGTTGTATAAATCAGGCAAGGATCATACTCAACAATATTTTAAAATATACACAATTAAGTATAATTATATTAAGTATAATAGAATGAAATATATATACATATACATATTTTTGGTACTTTGTTCTGTACAGCTGGCATGACAGTACGTGGTGAATAGTGCTATCACACAGACTCTACAGAGTATCTGAGTTGTCTTTGCAATCCTTTCAGATGGATGATCTAACTGTGGCTCCCTACCATGACTCAGTCTTTCCAGAAGAGGTCACGTCAGGTTACATTGGTACAGCTTTGAATATTGTCTCCGACTGTCACACATTGTGTGTTGCTGTGAAGTGGGACAAGATTTATTGTCACTCTTAGAGCAGTGCATGTCAACGACGTCTTCACACTCGTTAAAGTCATGATGTAAGATCCCATAGACATGCACACAAAATTGCTACAGCTTTCAACTGTAATAGCACTGATAAGTCATTTTGCAAAACCGCCTCCATGTTTGTAGTATGCGTCCACTGTACACAGAAAATTATGGAGACACTGATTTATGGTAATATAGTGCCTATTGTAATGAGAATAGACAGAAATTTTGTACAATACGTTACACAAAGTATACAAATTGGATGTGCTAATATTTGAACTTTTCCAAACTCCTACAGTTAAATTCTATACAATTTTAGAAAATCGTGATGGAAATAAACCTGATTTTTACAAGTTTTTCTTCACAGTTGGTTCCTGAAGAATGCACAATAAGACCATAATCCTTTTTTTCTGGCAGTATTCTCTTCCTGTTACAGCATAACACATGTGCTCATACAGCTTTTTTCCCTGCTGTCATAGCTGTTTCAATAATACTAAATAGTTGGAATAGGAGTGGACACTACCTTATTACTAACCTATTACTACATAGGAAACATAATTTTCTTTTTTCCTTTGAAATACTAACTTTGAAGCAGAAGTCTGTCATTGTAGTAGAGAGTATACCACAGAATTATAGTGTTAAAAGACACCTTTGGAATGCATTTAATCCTTTTCCTACTACAATTAATTATGTTTACTGTTGTCAAATAATTCTGATAAAGCACCAGTTATAATTCCTATAACTACCAGGTACTGGTGGCAAGCTGTTACTAGAGCATTGTGTCTGCCCATATAAACGTCTGTATGTATATGTGCCTTCCAGTACATCATTGTTTTCGTAGAACTATTAGTGAAATTTGTATTTCTGACAATGCAGCTCTAATAACTGTTAGCTGTATTATCAGGAAACAGCAGGTCAAGGGCTGTTAAGGAAAAAATCCAGTTTATCAGGGTTCCCCAAATACAAACACAAAATGGTGGCAAAGGCCTTGAAAGTACAAGGCAACGGATGAAGCCAGAGGCCCAGGCCCTCTCACGAGTGGTCAGTTACTGGTTATTAAAGCAAAGCAACTTTGGGATCTGGATATCCAACATGAGTAAACGACACCATACATAGTCTGTTTGGATTTAAAATGGAGTGATGAACCCATGAAGAAGGAGGTTAAGCTGTAATGCACATTGCAAAACATAAAAAACTGACCCTAAGCAGACTCTAAAGCGAGGAGTAAGAAACCATCAACATCAACATTAAACTCCTTTGGCAAATAGCTTGGAATGCTAACAAGTCACTCTAGCTCCCAATCTTTCTTCATCAATCTTGGAACCCAGAAGAATGAAGGAAAGGTGAGTATAACACCAGAGAAAAGAGAAAACAGTACATCAGTTTTAACTGTATCATTATTGGGAATGAGCTGTAATAACTGGATAATTTGGACTGTAACACAGTAACAGGACTAATAATAATTCCTTGACTGGATTTTTAAGACTTCAATTACACTAGCCATAAATCCTTGGCTTTACACGTAAGGTGGGCTTCTTCAGCCTATATAAAGTGAACACGATGTTTTTTTCTGATAACCTACTCTAGACATCTGGCTTTTAAATCTGCTTTTGGCGATCTGTCATTCCTGGTATTTCTGTCATTCCATTCTTGAAGACATATAAGGGAAAAGAAGCCAAAAGTCTCTAGATTACCCACTGGTTCATTTCCCTAATGTTTCCTACGTGTTTGTCATTGTGTTGTGCATCATCCCCTTCTCCTGCCCCAACCTATTTTCCTTTTCAGTGTTGTTACAGAGAAAAGGTTGCACCCTTCCTCTTTGAAGCAACAAAATACTCTTTTCTTCTTAATCTTGAAAAGTATTGTGGTATGCCCTAACAAAGAACTTAATCTGTTTCGCTCTAGTGGCAATACAATATTTCTTCTCAAGCCCACAGTGGAAATGAAAATAGTTAATTTTATTTTTGAATCTATGTTTCATGTGTTTGAAAACCAGCAAAGAATCCCATTAGTTTCTATTTTGTTGGAGTACTTAGAATCATAGAATGGTTTGGATTTGAAGGGACCTCAAAGATTCCAACCCCCCTGTCATGGGCAGGGACACTGTCCACTCAATCAGGTTGCCCAAAGCCTCATTCAACCATCTTTTGGTGCAACCCAGGATATGGTTGGCTTTCTGGACTGCAAGTGCACATTGCTGGGTCATGTTGAGCTTCTCCTCCACCAACACACCCAAGTCCTTCTCCTCAGGGCTGCTCTCAGTCCTTTTCCCAGTCAGCCTGTAGTTGCGCTTGGGATTGCACCGACCCACGTTGAGAACCTTACACTTGGACTTCTTGAACTTCGTGTGATTCTCATGGGCCCACCTCTGAAGCCTGTCAAGGTCCCTCTGGGTGGAAGTGACTCTGATCAGTAATTGCTCTCTTCTCAATGTTTAAAAAAAGTTTTACATCTTAGAAATGCACAAACAGTAATAGATTTCCCAAAATGTGACATAGTATTTCAGTGTAAGTTCATCACTGCTGAAGCTTATCTGTAATTTGCTCTGTTACACATCCCATAATGACATTCGCATTCTCTGCAGCAGCATAACATTGCTGATTCATGTGTCTTCTGATACATAACACCCACCACAAGCTTTTACTTTAGTCTATCTTGCTCTTTTTCCTGCATTGTTATAGATGATTGTTCTTGTATCTTGTGGTTAGAAGTATAACTCAATCTTTAACTTATTTTTTGTCCTTTCTGGCTGGGAATTATTTGAAGCTACTTATAACATTATTTAATGAATAGTAAGGAATCCAAAAGTCATTTCTGTATTGCCTTTTTACATCTTCCCATTAATAATGAATATGATCTCCATATTAGTTTTCTAATAATTTTACAGCAGTTTTATGTAAAATAGTGCAAATATTTTCACAAATCACCTTGACTATAAAAATACAGTGAGACACATGTAAATAAACATAAAATGTGTCTCAGTTCTAAACTTACACAAAGAAAAGCAAATTACCATGTTCACTTATCTGAGCTCCAATAACAAGATTACTGTAGGTCATAATATCCAAGGTTTAAAATAAACTCAAAATTCATAATCTGGCAAAATCCAGGAGCTTTCCAGAGAGAACATGAAGAGGTACATTAGCAAATCTAATCAAGTCATCAGTATGCACTGACTTAGTAAGAACTCTTTTAAAATCATTAATCAGTGATCTATAATTCATATCTTAGTTGACATCTGCACGCACATTGCTCTGAAGGAATGCATAAGTGTAAATATCGGCATATAGAAAGATGGCAAATATTTTCTCACACCAGCTGCTTAACTGTAACACTGCAATTTGGTAAAGAGTTTTCGAAATACGTTAGGTGTGTTTTCTTACATCAACATTTGTACCGATTAAGAAAATAAAATCTTTAACTATTTCCTTGAATCAGCTGTTTGAACTGAATCTTATTACTTCATCCTATACTACTGCTAGCGGTAGTAATGACTGTGATGTGAGATAATTTGAGCCTCTGGGTACAATATTGATAAGACTACTTTAAGGTTTTCTCAAATTTTGGAGTCCAAGACATACAGGAGGTGTAATTGGTACAATTACTGCATTTCAGAGAAGGAGAAAAATTATTCCAGATCTAGAGAAACGTAAGATATGTAAAACAAGACTCAGTATGAGAGTAAAAGACCTAATTCAGTTGTCTGAACACAGGCATGTCTGTGATTCTCCAAAGTAGCCAGGACAGCACATGTGGCTGGCAAATGCAGATATAGCACCAGATCTAAGATCTGCAGCTGTGCACAGGCTGACCAAGTTACCTAAGAGTGTTACAAGTGGGATTAAGAGTCTATGCATAGGCAAGAAGATCCAGCACCTTGATCTTTCTTGACTGTAATTGGAATTTTAACAGAGCAAACATGAAGGTATTTACATTTGTGTTCTACTCTGTTATCTGAATCCCTCCCATATTGGACCTGGGAGCTCCATTTACTCATAAATGCCAATCTTGAGAGGAGACCCAGCTGGTATATTTAGAGATTTTGTGGATTTCTACCCTGTTCAGAAGCAGCTGAAGGGATTTATCTGCTCTGCCTGGGATCATCTGATCATACTTCACTTAATATGCTTTTTGTGATTGAAGACATTTTCTCCCCCTGTATGTTTTGTTATCTATTTTTCCTTGCTTCTGACTTCATTTATGTATACCAGTAAATTAAAAACTTTGTTTTGCTCAGTATTCAGATTTGATAGACTGTACATAGACCTCCTGATGCCTGTGAAGCCCAGGGTTAATTTAGAACATCATGCATTCCTTTCTGGTCATACATTCATTGAAATTTGCCATGTTTTCAGTGGCCCCAACCCCAAATTGAACAGAGTATACGTGGTACTTGTGCTGATTTTGGCTGGGATGCAGTTAATTTTCTTCACAGTAGCTAGTATGAGGCTATGCTTTGGTTTGATGCTGTGTTTACAACGTGGAGATGTTTTCGTTATTGCCAGGCAGTGCTTATACAGAGCCAAGGCCTTTTCTGCTTCTCACACCACCCCACCAGCGAGGAGGCTGGGGATGCACAAGAAGTTGGGAGGGAACACGACCAGGACAGCTGACCCCAGCTGACCGAAGGGCTATTCCATGCCATATGATGTCATGCTCAACATATAAATCTGGGGGAAGAAGGAGAAAGGGAGAGTCATTCGGAGTGTTGACATTTGTATTCCCAAGTAACCATTACACGTGATGGAGTCCTGCTTTCCTGGACATGGCTGCCTGCCCATGGGAAGCAGTGAACCAATTCCTTGATTTGCTTTGCTTACATGCTCAGCTTTTGCTTTACTTATCAAACTGTCTTTATCTCAACCCATGAGTTGTCTCACTTTCCATCTTCTGATTGTCTCCCTGATCCTGCGGGAGAAGTGAGTGAGCATCTGTGTGGTGATTAGCTGCCAGCTGGGGCAAAATATAACAGTATTTCAGGAAATTTGTGATTCAGTTATTGTCCACAGTATCTTGCTGTAGGATAATTTGGAAGACACTTCTTCATTAAAGCCATACTATACATCTTGAACCAGTCCATGATGGTGAATGGAGGCACACTGCTAGTCTTGTGGTACTCACAGGAAATCTAGGAGCACTGTGAGACTGGTTTGTATATTGGGATTGTCCCCTACATGGAATTAAATGTTTTCTGGATTCAGTTTTCTCAGATACAGTATGATCAGTGAAAAGACATGTCCGTTTTGCCTTATGAAGAATCATAATCAAATCCAAATAAAAATATTTTTTAAAAAGTTCTTTCTGCCATCTCTCAAACATCATCTCAATTGTCTCTAAACCACTATCTTAACAGGTTTACTTCGTGGAATTGAAATACCTGTATCTCTTTACTGAAACTAGAGACTTTTCATTTGTTTTACACCAGCTACATGATGTTGAGTGTCACAGACAGAGGCCAACTAAAATATCTAAGAATGTTTGTGTACTTTAGATGATATGAAACTTTTGGGAAAAGAATCTAGACTTTCAATTAAAAAAAAATAATAGTCATAGAATCACAGGATGGTTAAGGTTGGAATGGACATCTGTTGGTCATGTGGTCCAATGCATGTACAAGCACGGCCACCTAGAGTCAGTTGCACAAGAATCTTCAGACAACTTTTCGATATCTCTAAGAAATGAGATACTCAAAATGAGCAGGTGGGAAAGCTGTGTCAGTGCTTGATCACTTTCACAGGAAAAAAGTGTTTCTTGACATTTAGACAGAACCACCAATATTTCACTTTGTGTCTCTGGTCCTGTCATTGGGAACCGCTGAAAAGAGCCTGACTCCATCTTTCTCCAGATGGTCAGTTTGGGTCAGCTGTCCTGTCTGTCCCCTCCCAACTCCCCATGCACCCACAGCCATCTCACTGGCGGAGCGGTGCAGGAGGCAGAAAAGACCTTGGCTCTGTGTAAGCATCGCTCGACAACAGCAAAAACATCTCTCCACTATCAGTGCTGCTTCCAGCCAAAACACAGCCCTGTACTAGCTACTATGAAGAAAATTAACTCTCAGCTGAAGCCAGGACACCCCTTCATATATTTGAACTGGTTGATGAGATCCCCTGGACCTTCTCTGCTCCAGTCCCTTCATCATCTTTGTGGCCCTTTGCTGGACTCTCTCCAGTATGTCAATGTCTCTCTTGTTTTAAGGAGCTCAGAACTGGATCCAACAATCCAGATGCTGCCTCACCAATCCTGAATAAATGGGAAGGACTACTTCCCTCAACCTGCTGGCAATGATTTGCCTAATGCAGCCTAGAATACCATTAGCTTTCTTGATCTTTCTAACTACGAGACTTCCATTATTAGAGAAACAAACACTGACTCCACAGCAACAAATTATTAATTTGTATTCTCTCATAGTATCTGATATTGCCAACAACTACCTTGTCACCCTGGCTTTAAAAACAAATCTTTACTGATCTGAAACACAGAACTCAAAGGAAATGAAAACCCACCAAAAAAACCCCTCCTAAGAGTAGTCTAATCTGTCAAACACTATGATGTGTAAAAAAGCTGCAAGAGGTTATAAACTAGAGATATCAGATCAGCAGAACAAACCTTCATAGGCTTACTTCAGAAAAACTAAATACCAGTGTCATTTGTCTAATATATTTGGGTTAAAAAGCCAGTCTGAAAGCTTTAGATAAATATAAAATTAAATTTGGAGATGAGGTTGTGTTATTAGAGAACTAGTTAAGGAGGATGCTTGATATTCCAGAAGAAAGGCTGCACTTTGTGCTATTGCTGCAGTGCTGCACGTTCCCTAGCTGTGGGAGTGGTAGGTGAGCTGTTCTATACAGGCTCCTTCCCTTTGGGATGTGAACACCTCTGAAATCACTTCAGCTGATGAGAGGAGTATTTGATATGCAGACTGTTCTCATCTTCTGTCCCCCCCAAAACATTAAAATGATATGAGAATAAAACAAAAAATGTTTGCTCTCCTACTTGTTTGTGATGACTGAAAGAAAGGTAAAATATATGACCTTACACTTGAAACAGAGAGTGTGATGAGATTTAAAGTGACTTTTTAAGACATGATCTATGTTTTTCTTTTCAAAAACTAACTGGTGGAAGGAACATGGATTTAATTTTCATTATGTAACACTTCATAGTAATATAATTGAGCTGGTTTAGCTTTAATTTCTAATTAGTGTATGCCTTTCATTAACCCAGACTAGATAAGAGAAGAATGAGAAGTCTACCTAGTTAGTTCCTCTACTGTGGAGAAAGAAGGGACAGCTTAATAGTGAGAGAGGAACATGTAGCTTACCTAGACTGTCAGAAAGGATCAATGGTTTAAACCCCTGGTAAGATAAAACAGAAATTTTCTTTCCTGGAAAAAGCTTTCTCCCTGGACTCCAGGGAGATTACATTTATGAATATTTCCTACTTTTATTCCAGTACTATCGTTCAGCAAGACAGTTTACAAGGCAAAATCCCTGTCTCAGTGATAACAATAGGTAAAAAAAATCCATACAGGTTAAAAATCTAAAAGGTGAGATACATTCCACATATTTTAGATAGTGCTTGGCTTGAATTTTATGTTTTCAGCAGTGGGAAGAAACTAATTTCTCCCAAAGTAAATGTCTAAGTTTCATGAAATCAGCAGAAAACCTCCATGTGAGAAGCCAGTCTGGTTAACTGAGCAGCATTTTTCTATGAATGGTACAGCACGTGTTCAGGAGCTAACAGGCATCCATTGGGACTCATGGTATATCACACCTCATCACCTTTTCAATTACAAGGAAAGGTTCCACTTTTTTGTTTGTTTTGAGTTTTGTTTGTTTGGTTAGTTTTGTGTAAGTATGTAACAGTTTGAACATTCACTCAAGTTTTGCCACAGCCTGATAGAATTTAAAGCACCACAAGATAGAAATGCACAGGGACACATGCAGCAGCATGGGACATTTTAACATGCTTCTCGAACTAAGACATTCTGGAGTGAAGAATGAAGAGGTCATGGGACCAGAAATATATTTAGTCTGACATATCTGAGACTCACAAAAAAAGAGTCCCAGTCTGCTCCTTGAAACATCTGAATGCTTTGCACTAGATCATGAATGACTATTGGTAAAAGAGAGGAGTGGCTACTTGAACACAAATTCTTCCAAGAGACAATAATTGATGTGTAAAACTATAAACACCTTATGAAGTAAAAAAATACAGTGACATTTAAATAACTTCTTGCAATAGCAATTGGATAGGAATGGTAATTAATGGTGTTTAAATTCTTAACAACAACAACAACAACAACAACAACAACAACAACAACAATAATAATAATAATAATAATTCTTAATAATATTTAGTATTACATAGGAAGGCAATGTCTATTTTAACATTCAGTCTTTACCTATTTATTAAATAAATATTCACTAAATGAAGCTAAATAAATTGCCAGATTAGTAGAAAAGAAATTCTTAATGCAAGCAATGAACTCAAAATTATTAATTTTTTTAATATACTGTAAGAATGTTATATATTCTCCAATTAAAGCGCACTGGATGTTTTGAAGGCAATAAGGACCCTAAAAGTAGGTTTAACATAATCTAATTTTGTGTGTCTACATGGTATATATGTCAATTTGAGCAAGTCATCCTGCGCTTCTTTGGTAATTAGAGGAGGGAAATTGACCGTTTTAAGGCACAATACATAGTGTGTGATATCACTGATATGAGGCGATGTATCACCACCTAAAAATGCCTAATATTTTGTAATAATTATAACAGATCCTACTAGAACTAATTTTAAAATGAACATTTACAAGATTTGTATTCATTTCGCTCCTACTAATTCTCTGTATTCTTATTCAAATACTGTTTTCCCTATTCATCATTCATCCTTCATAGGGCTTTGTTGATTCTCTACAACTTTATGTGTTTCAGTCTTCTTTTTTTCTTTTTTAATGGTATATGCATTAAAGAGAATCGCCACAATTAAATTTTGGCTGCTCAAGATTTCATTGCATGTTCAAATTTGCTTTAGTTTTACAGTTACAACTTTTTAAACTTATCATCATGAATTCAAATTACATGGACTGCCACCAGTTATCTGATGGATAGCTACACATATCATTTTGTAGGAAGCTGCCTGGGGTAAGTTTCATTCTTTTTGGCCCCAAAGTGTTAAAAATGGTATAGCATGGCAATTGCACTTCTAATAGTAATTAGGTGTCACATTTTTTTCCAGAACATCTGAAAGTGAACAAAAGAAAGCAATTATGCTTATTCAAATGAAGATGAATTTTTCATACATGACTAGATACTTTATATTTTGGGTCATGACACTTATCAATCAACAATAAACTTAGTGCATCAACTGAAGAGTTTAAATATTTTTTCTGTCCAGTTAAAAATGTCCAGTGAAAACCTATGAACAAAGTAAATATACTTACAAAACCCCTTCTGAAGGTATTATTTGGTTAATCTTTATGTTCAGTCTTTCAATACTGTAGTGGTTTGACCTTGGCTAAACGCCAGGTGCCCACCAAGCCGCTCTATCACTCCCCTCCTCAGCAGAGCAGAGAGAGGAGAAGGAAAATAATAAGATGAAAAAACAACTTCAAAATCGTGGATTTAGATAAAAGCAGTTTTAATATAGCAAAAGCAAGACCGCTTGTGGAAGCAAAGCAAGGAAAAACAAAAGATTATTCTCTACTTCCCATCAGCAGGCGATGTCCGGCCACTTCCTGGGAAGCAGGGCTTCAAAAAGCGTAGTGGTTGCCCCGGAAGAAAAAACGTTGACAAAAACCCACATGCTCCCCGTTCCTCCCCCTATGTCTCAGCTTCCCATTGCTGAGCAGACGTCATATGGTATGGAATATCCGTTTGGACAATCTGGGTCAGCTGCCCTGGCTGTGTCTCCTCCCAGGATCTTGCCTACCCCCAACCTACTGCTGAGGGGGTGGAAGAAGGGTTGGAGACACAGCCTTGATGTGTGCCGGCACTGCTCGGCAGTAGCCAAAACCCTGGTGTGTTATCAGCACCTTGCTGCTACCAATGCACAGCGCTGTAAAGGCTGCTACGGGGAAATTAACTCCAGCGCAGCCAGACCCAGTACAAATACTAACTTCAGGGACCTTGGTGGTCAGACCTTAGAATATCTGTATTTCTGAAATGAAAACCGTATTTAAATTTATTACTTTGTAAAAAAAAATAAAAAAAATTCTCTGTGCAAACCTTTCTTTGGATCATATCTCGGGGAAAAAATAATAGTTTTCCTGACTCAAATGTAAATTTACAGGAACGTGTACATTACGAAACACAATAAAAAGATCCTTTATAAGCCAAAAAGATTTGCTATCTTATTCTTTTACTCTAGGAAAAAATTGATAGACCTATTAATAGACACTTTATTAGACCAAATATAAGACAATGGATAGTTTGTTCTCTGGGTGACAGGCAAGTTTTGAAGAACAGAGTTGTGAGAATGCAGTAGAAATAAAACTAAAAAGACCAGTAATTCTGATACTGAGTTGTGCACATTTTTCAAAAGTGGAGATAAGAGGGTGGAGAGGGAGTTTATGTAACTGATTTATGAATTAGATATATTTCAGCAAATTAAACATAGAATTTTTATATTGCTGAAGTTACTAAACTCATTAAAATTCGAACTCTGAAATAGTACATTGCAAAAATAATGTTTTAGCTAGTGCTCTATGATTATTTACTACATTATTACATAATATCTAAATTACTGTTTTGCTTTAACATTTTACAGCCTGGTTTCATCTTCAGTTCTTCTCTTACAGCTTCTTAAGCAGTTGCATGATTAAGAGATGAACTAGTGAAATGGGATGCACATCAAATCAACGACTTCTCCAACAGGCAAGTTCAAAATCCAATACTTCTAGTAAGACTTCTACTCATTTGCTTGTTGTGTACAAAATTACTAAAGTATCTAACAAGTAAGTTTTTCTTCTTTAATAGACACTCAGTTTCATATTCAACATATTAAAATATTATTTAGAGGACTTTACCTTGCTTTTAAGGCTGCTATGTGTAGGGAATCCCATTCGGAAGATCTTGCGTTGTACAGTTAGCTTAGACACACCCCTATGGCCTGCACAGAGCCCCACAGTGGCCACACCCCATAAAGGGAGTATATAAACCTGTGACGCAGTTTAATAAACGCCATTTTGCTCATCCACAATATTGATGTCGTGATCACTTGGCCCCGAGGTGAGAGTCCTCAGGGGTGAGGTGTTTGTCCTCGGACTCCAGAACCAGTAGTTGAAGTCCCCCGCTGCAGCTCCAAGAACACGGAAAGCAACACTATGTAATACAGTATCAAAACATTACCAATGTTAAGATGCAATAGACATGGCATATGAAAGGCATCTCTGTGGAGTATTTCTTTCATAACCTTAAGGTCTATGACTCTCTTTATGTCACAGTGGTTTAGTGTGATCCATTTCTGAGAATTCCATGTTGAGTCATGGTCATCTCATCGTTATTGTTCAAATGCTTATTAATAATTTCTCTTACTCTTCTTAGCACATATCTTCTAATAAAAAAAAAAGCTGTCTGATTGCCTTCAGCCTTTTTTCCCTATTTTTCTAGAGATAGATATTATGTCTGCCTTTCTCTGATCTTAGGTACTTCATTCATTGACTGCTTAAATTAGATAGCTTAGGCAAAGCAATATTGCATGTAGATATTTGCTCAATAAATGGACTTTTTTTCATGATCATATCACAAGATTTGTCTTTTAACTAGTAGTTCTTAAATTTTTTGCTAACTTATGTAACATGTAGATACCATTTTCATGAATATGTTCACTATCTCTTTAAAGTTCTTGCTATAGTACAATGATAATAATACTGCTCTTAATGTCTTTTAGCCATACTTTTGCGTTAGTAGAATTTACGTATTTCTGGGATATTTGTGTTCATGTCTTATCAATGATTTTTCTGAAACCTCTGCTGTTCATTCAACAGTCTTACTTTCATTCTGTTCCTAATAAGAACATCTAATTTCTGTTTATACTTCATTGTTTGAACCTGATAACATAATTACTGCTCAGCTTTTCCCAGTTTAATATCTGTGATCATTAAAGCAAAAAGAAAATGAGCATTAATACTTAATCCTTTTTAAAATGTTACATTTCCTGTAAAACACACTGGTTCCCTTAGTAGAGTTAATTGCCTGCATGTCTGAATCTCACAGTACTTACTTTTCTATTTTCAGAGATGGGAGGTGTATTGTTTTCCTTTCCTGATAATGAACATGCTATTTTTTTATTCAACATTTTTTTAAATAAGAAAGTAACTTTAATTAAGAAAAAGATTACTGCAGTGCAGTCAATATAATTTTTATTGTTTGTTTTTACCTAAACAACATTTTACCAGAGAAGGGAGCTATATTTTATGATCAAAATTATCACTTTGTTCTCACTGTTACTTTCTTTGTCTATCTGTAGCTGTCAGTGCTCTCACTCTGGAGAGTATTATTTCCATGGGACTTAAAGATCTGTTCCATTTCATACTACAGGTAGGGAATATGAATCAGAAAATCACATCCAAGAAGGTGTTACAGATAAAGAATAAAAAAACCCACAAAGTTGAGACCTGTGAATAAAAATTGCTAGAAATCAAGAGCAAAGCAGTGTTTCTTTCACAGTCTGCTTATCTATTCTGATCAAAATGGATGAACGGGAAAGTAGAAAGTGATCTCATCTCCTCAGTCACTGAGTGCTGTTTAATGCTAGAACAAGTTTACTGACTGTCCCAATTTAGACACTTGTTTTATTTCCCAACGCCCCCCCTCACATGAAGAGGGGAAATTGGGAAAGGAAAAGGAAACTTGCGGGTTGAAATAGAAACAAATTTAATAAAAGAGAAGAAATACAGAAGGTTATGCTCAGCCAGTACAGGAATCGCAAGCTGCACCCTCTGAGCAGTGAGTGTTGCTGCACACAGCTCCAGCCAGAACGTGACAGTCACCGTATCCAGCAGGGCAGGGCTGGGAGCACAGAGTGGGGCTCAGGAACGGGATGGTGGGTGAGACCCTCCAGGGACGGCAGCCATCAAAGAGAGAGGGCTGTCCCAGAGAATCTCCTAATTTATAGGGAGCGTGACATTTATGGTATGGAATATTTCTGTTGGCCAGCTTGAGGCAGATGCCCTGGTTCTTGCCTCTCCTAGCTCTCAAGAGACCTGACTGTCTCAAACCTGCTCAAGACCTTGATCACTATGGAAACCTGCATTCCGTAGCTGGCCATAAACTATATCAAAGTGTCTTATCAACTTTGTTCTCATAGAATTAAGTGCTCCACTCTGCTCTAAAATATAGCTTTTCTGTGCAGAAAAATTAGCTTTATGATTCTATCCCAGCAAAACCAGAACTCTACCCAACAGTAAAACCTGAAGAGTAGATATATGGAGGAGCAACTGCCAAGGATGTTTGAAAATCTCAGCTGATAGTGAACAATTCACTAGTTGTAGAGTCTTGTACCCTTTCTGTCCCAGCTGTCCACACCTGACACTGGGACTGCAAATATAAAAAGTAGCTAACATGGTAAGAGAAGGAAAAAAGTAAATTTGATACAAATAAGTCTTAGAAATATAGATGTTAATGATCCTGCATTTGAGTATAGTTTTCATACAGATTTATGACTTGGCCAAAAAAAAAAAGAAAAAAAAATGTCAATGTCAAATGCCACCCAAAGTAAAAGAAAATCTATGTGAGCTTATCCAAGAAAACTGCAGTAGACAGAAGACTGATGAAGTGACATTTAGACATAGGTTGAAAGAAAAGTTTCCACGATCAAATTTTTTCCATTATCCTTTGAGGTTATATATACACAAAATATTTGATCTACTTGTCATGCATAGTATTGACATTCTATCTTTTGACTCACAGCATAGGGTATGTCTAGTTACTTCCAATATCATGTCACTGAGAATCTTTGTAAGAGTTTTATTTAATTTAAAAAGTAACACTATAAAATCTATTAAAGTTAAAGTAGCCTAAAATGTCTGTGTGAAAGTTCATATTAAAAAAAAAATCCAACAAACTCTGTCAGTATTACCACATGATTGCCCAAAATGAAACGAAATTAACTTGAAGAGTAAAAAAAAAAAAAAAAGCCTCTGGATCATTCTGTTAAACAACATCAATGAACTGTAAATGACCTTTGCCAGCAATTAATGTTTAAAACCAGCAAACTATCTTTCATCTGCATGGATGACAAACACTAAGTGAATATTACTGTTGGTGAGATTGGATATCGGCTTGTACAAATATAACATATTAACATCTCTCTTAACATCTTTAGTAGAATTTCCTTGTTTCACAACAGAAGAATATTCTGTATATATCCAACTGATACAAACACTACTTTATTAATTTTTTTGTTCACTCCTTGGTAGGTATAGAAAGACATTATCAACCAAAACTAGGACAATAAGATGAAAAATAAGAAGATTAAGAGTAAAAATATGTTGCTCCTGTCCATTATTTCAGTAGAATGCAAAAGAGAGAATTGTAACATAAGAATTAGCCAACAGGTATGTGGGTCAAGTCAATAAAAAAAGTCAAAGACAACACTGATTTATTTCATTGTTACTGAAAATATAAAAATATTAAAAAGTTAAAATAAATGAGAATCTGTCGTTTTACCAAGGGTTTCTGACACCATTACGAATTTTAAAAACCTATCTCTGCTTATAAGTTTTACTAGTAACTGCATGGTGGAACTAAAAGCCAGAGAGTCCAAGGAATAGGTTGCCAGTGAATTTTAACTGTTAGAGAAATGCAGGACATAAGTGAATGCTACTAATCCACAAAGGTAAAAAGCATCATTCTGCTTCAGATCAGCCAAAGTGTATCCAAGATGCATTTAATGATAAAGGAAGAAGCCACACATGAATTTGTACTCTGCCTTAATTTCTAGAAGCACAAGAAAGGCTCCACTACCAACATCCTCCTTCTTTTCCAGAATCAGGGTTTCAAACCTCTGCATTGAGTCTTGAGTGAAATCCCTTATTTTGACACATACAAAAAGGCTAATATCCATTTCTGATAATGTAAAATATCCAAGTAACAACACTAGAGCAACTTATTTTTTTAGTGAGGGGAGAAATTCTCTGTATTCTTAGCCTACTACTTCCCTAATTCTGTGAGGTCTTTTAAAATAATATGTAGCAAAAAATGAAGATTACATCACATCTTAAACAGTGGATCTCACTATATGATCATGCCCTCTATAAGCAGATATGTTACATGGAATTCACTCAATATTCTAATAATATCACATTGTGTATCTTGGGTCCTCACTCAAGGCTCTGCTATAAACTTGTTTAAATTTCTAAGAATCTGAATTCTTCAGTGTGCCATAAATAGTGGGATTTGGTTCTGGTTTTTGTTGTTGATTTTGGAGGTGAGTGTACAGAGCTTTCATCCTTAAATATTATGATTATATGCTGTTATCGAAAACAAAATTCACAATGTTGACTGGAATGACAATTTAACATGTATTTTATATGAGACAATGTATTGAGTATTAGACAAAACAGCCAGTAAGAGAGTCACATATTGACAAATCAGAAGATTGCTTTAAAAAGAGAAATGGAGAAATTTGTCCAAGGTAAAAAGTCTCTATGTTTTTTTCTTTTTCTTTTAATCTGACTTTTTCTTCAAGAAACAAAAAAAAGGAAAACCAAATTACACATGGCACATGACCTTTTGGTCATGAAGAACTGTATCCTGTGGGAGGGACCCCACACTGGAGCAGGGGAACAGCATGAGGAAGTAAGAACAGCAGAGCCAAAGTACTATGAGTGGACTGCAACCCCTATTCCCCATCCCTCTGAGCCACTCAACAGCGGAGATGAGGTAGAAAAATGAAGAATGGAGTTAAATTGAACTTGGGGAGTACTGGGGAGTAGGGGGAAGATACTTTTAGTTTTGCATTTGTGTCTTGCTATCCTATTCTGTTATTAACTGGAAATCAATGAAATTCATGTTCCCCAAAATAAGCCTGTTTTGCTCATGACAACAATTGACAATTGATCTTCCTGTTTTTATTTTAACCCATGAGATTTTCCATCTTATTTTCCCCAACCATTTTGTTGAGGAGAGAGAGTGAGAAAGTGCCTGGGTGGGGATCTGTCCACCAGCCAAGGTTAACCCACCACAACTCACAGAATTATAGAATCACAGAATGGTTTGGGTTGGAAGGGACCCAAAATCTATATCCAATGCCTCTGCCACACTGACTTATACAACCACACAGGACACATGCTCTATTGAGTATGTAATTTAGTATGTAATCTACTATGCATTAGTGTATTTTTAATCAATATTTGTCCTTTTTATTACTTGCAGGTAGTTTACCATGATTCCCTTTAGGCAGGATTATAATTCTCTTTTCTCTCTAAAAAATAAACTTGCTGATAAATTTGGAGAGGTGTACAAAATGTTACACTCTAATTCCCTGATGGTTAGTGAAAGAATAAAAATGTGGGTTTTTTTCTTCTGTGTCTTCTATAGTATATTGATATGCTATAGGAATTTATATTAGTTTACTATGCTAGTTGCAGTTAAGTTATATTATTTTAATAAATGTATTTTCATCAGCAGAGTAACACTGAGCAAGAAATAACTTGTTATAAAATGCATAAATATGGTTGGCAAAATGTGACCTTCTAAACAACTTTTCCCTAAAGCATTCCACTGTTTTGGAACTTATCTCTTAGAATAAACATTTCTGACCTGGATTTATAAGAAGTCAGATAATGGTGATTAGAAGTCACAGCTACATAACCTTCTGTCCAGAAATCTTAAAGTATTCAATGACCTTATAAACAAATTTACCAGTTCTTAAGAAATTGCTAGCATTTGCCTTTTAAAAAGTGTGTAGTGGGCTTTTATATATTTTCTATAGCTTACGTCTCAAATGCAATCACTTTAAAAGTGAAAAGATTAAAGTTCTTGATAGCCATGTTAAACTATTCTGAATTATCCACAAATATTCTTGAATTTAATCCTTAAAAAAGAAAAAAAACCCAACTTCATGTTATCCACACTGCAGTAACAAGGAAATACTTGAATCATAATTGAAAATTGATATGTGCGTTACACTGCACAAATACTTTACAAATCAATATTATACATCATTCATCTAGTTATCTGATGGTCAGCTTCATTAAGAATCACATGTTGGTTTGTGCACTTAAAACCTTTATCTGGACTAACTGGCTTTCACTGGAGTGCAACAAATGTGACAAATGACTCAACGACTAGAATTTGTTTAATAATCTTATGCTGATGCAGCCTTGAAGTAAATCCAAAATATTGATCTCGCAGTTGAAAATACAAAGAAATCAAACAAAAAAAATTCTTCCTTTCTTTCATTAGCATAAGCAAATACAAAGGAAGAACATTGTAAAATTCAACCTTGTATAAAGAATATGCAAAAAAGGGAGCTATTGCTTAACCATATCTTGAAATCTTACTTAACCCTATGTTTGTGAGGCTTTCTCCTAATTCTATAAACAGTGGTGATTTCACCTACGAGCAAGATCAGTAGAACATTTACCAAACGTGTACCTGCCTTTAACATCTGTGGTCAGTCTATGCATAGTTGTGTTTTCACCTTGGTCAGTACTGGCATGTCTATAAGTACCAGTAAAGGGAGCAGTTTGACTGCACATGGACATTCAAACCTGTACATCAAGCTCATAAGAGGTCTTTCCCAAACTTGAAGTTGTCAGATGCAAGAGATGCCCTTTTTCTTGCATCTCTTATTCTTTTTTTGGTTTTGTTTTTTTGTTTTTGTGTGTGTGGG
Source organism: Psophia crepitans (assembly GCA_013399095.1). Taxonomy (NCBI): domain Eukaryota; kingdom Metazoa; phylum Chordata; class Aves; order Gruiformes; family Psophiidae; genus Psophia; species Psophia crepitans. The sequence goes on along the minus strand of VWZZ01004893.1, from coordinate 125,049 downwards.
GTTTTTTTTTCTTAATTAATTATTTTACAGTACAGGTATATGAATGAAGTCAAGATAAACAATTTATCCCTATCACATCAGTTTTAGTCTCCCTTATATTGTTCACATATATGGTGTCTTTTATTGTCTTTATATGCCTTTTAAAAGCTCTTACCCTGATTCTGTATTAAGTGGCATTTTTAGAAGGAATTTATACCTGTGCAATGTGAATGCAAACTGAATGCAATTTTATTAGGTTCTGATTAAAGCATTGTTTTGTTCCGGAATAACTCCCTAGAGAAGGGGCAAGACTGTGAATTATCATGACAATCATCTTTTTGAGAATGGTAGAAAAGGCAAATGATCTTGTAATGGGATTATCATCATGTCCTGTATTTTATACATTTTTCTCAAAGTCTCAGTTTCAGATGGTTTTATCCATCTAATTTCCATTAAAGTCAGTTGGAGTCATGTGGCTTAAATACCATGTGGCACTATGCAATGCAGGGGAAATAATTATGACCAGTATGATTGCATAAGACTAAACTCATCTTGCTTCTAGTTGATGTCCCAGCTGTGTTATCTGAGTAGATTTCTGTGTATTTAAAATCTGATTTCTCTCTGGTATGAAACAAATTACAAATAGCAAGTTTTAGAAACACTTCTACAGCAAATGTAGAGACTTTTTTCTGATGCTGGAAGGACAGTAGTTACAGAAGAAGTCTAATCAAACTACAATAAACAGGTGCACTAGAATGACTGGTTTTCTAATTAAGTGATAATAGCACTATTGTGCTATTTTATGAGGTTATAATCCTGTTCCCAAACTATGAGGCTGAAGGATGAACACTTTATTCCAGAACTGGAGCTACATTATTGCTTCATAAAAGAGTGCAGCAGCACATTATAGGTACGCTGTGACTAGGATTAGTGCTACTGTAGCTTTTTGTACTTTTTAACTATTTAGGCAGTCTAGTGAAATTCTGATTAGAGTTATATGTCATTTATGAATACATAGGGTGAGATGACAATGAGCTTGGAACTGGATAAGTAGGTAAAACCACAAAAGACTGCATGAAACTTAGTTATGTCAATTACTATTTTGCAAATGTATTCACATTGCTTTGAAAGGAAAGTAAAAAACGTGAGTAATGATACTGTTTTTCTGTTTGCATACAACTGTGGGACTATAGACTTACACTATGTCTTTAGTCACTCAGTGGAGTAAAATGCATAATGCAGAAAATGCTGCCTTAGGGTTGATCTGCAAGCATCTATATTTTGCATTACTCATGCGAATAGTCATAATAAAAACAATGCAGCTACTCAGATATGTAAATTTACCCACATATATTAGAAGATTCAGGGTCAGAACCACAATTCCTGGTTGATCTTACTTTCAGAATTTCAATATTAAAAAAGAAGGAGCACAGGTCTTATGAGGAACGGCTGAAGGAACTGAGCTTGTTTAGTCTGGAGGAGGCTCAGGGGAGACCTTGTTGCCCTCTACAACTACCTGACAGAAAGTTGTGGTGAGCTGGG
>VWZZ01004893.1:103543-123389 GCA_013399095.1 Psophia crepitans | reverse complement strand
ATTCTATTCTATTCTATTCTATTCTATTCTATTCTATTCTATTCTATTCTATTCTATTACTGATGAAAAACAAAAAGAATGTTTGTGGCAGTTGCTGGCTGCAGATTATCCACTGAAGTGCGGGAGAGTTACCTAACTAATGGTCAATGGAACTAAGCATGTCATATATGTAGAATGATGCAATACAGGTTGCTGATCAGCTGTAGGCAGGCTACACTTCATTCTTATTCCAAGCCATTTCTATTTCTTTATTTAGAATATGACAAAACTCTGTCATTTCTCTCTATGCTAGAAAGCTGCTTTGTTATATCCCATGTGTGATATATATATAACATACTTTGCCTTGTATAAACCAGCAATGACATTTTGACTTTGGCAAAAACACATCATCAAAAATGTTGCTTTGAAAAATGTATCATTTTCTTCAACAGATCGAGTGTTCAAATGACGTAGATTCAAAAGATGATAGTCTCTTACAGGAAATGACCTGAGAAATTCTTTCGTTTCTTTGAGCACGGATATTAACTGTCAATTCCTCATTTACCAGAAGAAAAACGTAGTAAGTTTCTGAACTTAGTCTGAAATATGTATTTTGTGCATTGTGGCATACGTCCAGTTCTAGAAAGATTTCACTATAAAAACATTCAAGTATAAAAATTATTGAAGGAAAAATTGCATTTTAGAACTTTTTTCAATATTCAGATCAAGTGGAGAAAAATTGGTTCGACCGTATCCTTGTTGTTTGTCTGCCACAGAAATGTCTCTGAGCACAATGACAAATCTGTGAGTGTCCCAAATCTATTTATTCATTTTTCTTGTGTGTTACTTGTACTGCACTCCATAGCTATTACTTAAGATTCTTCAGTCTTTTTCTCGTGACCAGTTTACTTAAACTGCACTTAGGGTATAAAATTTACTCAGAAATGGAGCTAAGCTGCTGTTGTGGAAACCCGTTTTTTTCTTCAGCAAACACAAATTGCTGCAGTTTTTCATGCGCGTTACTGCTGACACAATACACGGTGTCTCATTCCACCTTCAACTAGATACAACAAGCTGACAGTGTCATATTTCAGTATTTGTGAAGGCAATAGAATGTTTTGCCTTTTACATCACTGTTTAACTATTAAATAATTAATCCTATACCAGCCCTATGTGGCTGATAAGTATTATCCTTCTCTTATAGATGAGGCAGTAAACGCCAAAGACTAAATTCTATTGACGTCAGCAGAGGGTTATTAAGGATTTTGTAGAAGATCACAAAGTTAAAGAGTCTCTAGCTTCTAATTCTGTGTCTGGTCCAATGGTCTAAAGTATCTAATAATAAATGTATTTTAATGCTTCTCTTAAAGAACCACAGATCATCCCCAAATATACTGGATACAAAACAGTATAATTTATCCACTGCATCTGATGTTCTCCAGGAGGCTATAAAGACATTAACTACAGAATAATTTCCTCTCTCAGTTATATTTTTCAGTTCCTTCCTTTTGCCATTGAGAGAAAAAGCAACACAAACCCAAAGTCCATTTATTATTTAGGAAAAGTGAGAAGCTATTTTAATCTCCTTCTGATTAATCCTTTTTAGGATTTATCATTCAATTACTTTTATGCTATGCAGCATTTGCCTATGGTAAGATATAGTACATGCAGTTTGGCACAGACTAAATGCAGGAAAGCAATAGAATTCTTGGTATTTTAGCATGTTATTCAAAAGTCTGCACAGCAAGCTGAATGTCAGCTGCAAAACGCACCATAAAAGCCAATAAGATAATGATATGTAAGTCCAAGGTGTAGTAGATCTGTAGAAATCTGACTCAACATGTAACATTTCTAATGGGCCATCATTCTAACAGAACACCAATCAAAAATGAAGGTGAACTACACTCTTCTTTACCATGCATTTCCAGAATATTTCTATTCACTTGCTACCTCTAGAAAATGCTTCTTGCTAGCAAATCCTACTTTACTAGCAAATTAAAAAAGAGCAGAGTACTAAGGCCAGCTGACATCTAGGCCTTTCATGTAAATACTTAGCTTTCTAAATAAAGGAGCCACACAGAAACTGCTTGCTGAAAATTGTCCCTGGCCTAGATTTTTTTGGGGACATTTCTAGTTGACATCAAAAGTCAGTTCTGAATACTTTTCGAATGCTCAGTTGAAGTCCAGCACCCAGCAATATTCCCAACAACTTTAACGTAGTCAAAGAAACCAGCGATTGGTGTCACCATACTGTCAAATAAGATTCTGTCCTCATTTTACCTGTCTACCTAATCTTAACTGCATGAGTAAACGTAAGGTGAGATAGGAAGATCTCTGGTTAAAAGACGTTACAGCAGGTGGTGAGTGGATCTGCATCACTGAGTCTGTGTTATGCAAGTTAACCAAAATATCTTATTAACAGAAAACCAAACATTGATAATTACTCATGAGATTGCTCAGTTTTTGGGTGCCATTTTCTTCCAATCATTGACGATTATTGCTGATATCTTAAGTTTTTAGACTAATAGTGGATGTTTCATCCCACCTCAGTCTAGATGTCTGCAGCCTAAATATTCATTCTGGTCATCTAGACTCCCTGTCAAAAAAAAGGAAAGAGGGGAGAAAAAAAGAAAGAATTTCTATACCACAAGTAATATTTTCCTCAAGTGACTGCTAAAATCAAGCAAATTCAGCCATGCCTGGAAGGGTCGATTTTTCCCCAATGGCTATGAAGAAGGTCTTTATGCAGGATAATTGGATAGTTGTAGAGCACAAGTCTTATGAGGAGCACCTGAAGGATCTGGGCTTGTTTAGTCTGGAGAAGAGGAGGCTGAGGGGAGATCTCATTGCTCTCTACAACTACCTGAAAGGAAGTTGTGGTGAGCTGGGGGTTGGCCTCTTCTCACAGATAACTAGTGACAGGACTAGGGGGAACGGCTGCAAGTTGCGCCAGGGGAGGTTTAGGTTGGAGATGAGGAGAAATTTCTTCTCTGAAAGGGTGGTTGGGCATTGGAACAGGTTGCCCAGGGAGGTGATGGAGTCACCGTCCCTGCGTGTGTTTAAAGAAAGGTTAGATGTGGTACTTAGGGACGTGGTTCAGTGGGTAATAGGTGAGGGGGAACAACTGGACTGGATGATCCTTGAAGTCCCTTCCAACCTTAATGATTCTATGATTCTATGACTCTATCTAAAGGTAAGTGAAATTAATTTCACTCAAGGAAGGAGTCTAGACTCCTAGATGTGATAAGCAGAGTACTTGGACAGTAGAGGGCATTGTTTTGACAGTGAAATGAGCTAAGAGCTTCCCTTGCAAGCTTCACCCCTTAAAGTGCATTTGTTTTTTGGAAAAGGTATTTGGCTCATGCTTTTCAGACTTGTAACTGGACCCATTTTAAAGAAAAAATTGTAGCAAGATATTTGCAGATTTAAGATAATTTATTTGTCCAGTTTATGGAGATATCAAAAGTAGGCATGCCTTTCAGCAGAGTGCTTTCATCAAGGTTTTCTGCTTTACTCAGTTATAAAAGTCGATCTAACAAATGATATTACCTTTCCTTGGTTTATCTCATTTACGTAAACACTTGTACTACGGAATCTGTTTTGCCTGAAGGTTTTCCGATAACCAAATTTTATATGTCTTCAGAATTATTTCTGAGAATTTTCTAACTTAGAGATTTTGATTTATTATCAACACAGGTGTGTATATTTGGTAGATAATGAGGGAAGAGTCAGTCCACTGAAGCAAACAAAATATTTTAGTGTGCAGGGCACCATGCTGAAATTCACGAACAATAAATTTAGTTTCTGATTTTAGGCAAGTCAGCTGACCTACCCTGCAGGGGAGAGTGGGGGAACACAATAAATTCAGTACTTTGAGGTACTCAGTGTAAAAATCTTTACAAGTGCATTCATGGTTATGAATTGAAAGGGCGTTTTCCAAATAATCTTAGTCACCTAGATATATGCATGGTGGGGGGTTGGAGTAGATGACCTTTAAAGGTCTCTGAAAGCCCAAATTATTCTGATTCTATCGCCCTGTGAGATAGGTGGAGTCTACAACACCAATTACAGCATTCTGCAGTGCAACCACAAACAGAATTTCCTGGAGCACACCCAGATCCTCTTCTGCCACTCAACCTGATTAGCTTTGGAAAGAAACCCACAAAATCACATCAGTGGTTCTACTGCAAGATTGGGACCAGGAGCAAAGACTGTGGGGTAGACTATGACCAGCCAGAACTGCATGTCTCAGTTTAATATTCTGGTATCATTTTACTGTAACTGCCTATTGGGAATGGAATATTTCTTACAGCTCAGACACATGACTGAGTTACTGATACTTGAGGCATTACCAGATGTGAACATAGCCATAGCAACAGAGTGTGTGAACACACCTCATGGCAAATGTAGGGCAAAATAAAGTACTTCAGTCTCAGCCAAATGTTTTAACTAGCTTGTTTTTCTATTGGCTTTCTGCAGTTAGGAAGATAAACACATGTTACTGCAGCTCTATGGACATACAATAAATTTTTAAACTGCAGTAACTCTGTTGCACATCTATGGCCCCAGACACTGAAATACAAGAATAATAATCTTTAATGCTTGGTAAGCTAGGAGATGGGATCCTCAGTATAGGCTTACAAAAAAGAATATATTGCAGGATTTGATTTAAACAGGTCCTAGATCCCTTCTCACAGGAAAAAAACCTAACAAACAAACAAAAAAACACCACAAAACCAAAACAACAAAACAACCCCACTCCAAAACACAAACCCACAAGCAAACAAAAAACCAAACCCAACGAAAACCAAAAAACCCAGTATTGCCTAACATGTATGAGAAAGAACTCTATGGCATGGACAGAGCATATGTTTAAATTCTACAAACTTGCCTAGAAGTACCACTGGTATAACTTCAGGTGCAAATTGAAGCATAGGAGGTTCCGGGTTAATGTAAGGAAAAACTTTTTCACTGTGAGGGTGACAGAGCACTGGAACAGGCTGCCCAGAGAGGTTGTGGAGCCTCCTTCTCTGGAGACACTCAAAACCAGACTGGACGTGTTCCTGAGTGATGTGCTCTAGGTGGCCCTGCCTTGGCAGGGGGGGTTGGACTAGATGATCTTTCGAGGTCCCTTCCAACCCTTGTGATTCTGTGATTCTGTGAACTTACAGCAGACATCAGTTATCGCTTTAGGAAATATTTATCATACATGCTATACTGCATACACAAACAATTTTTCAAATTCCTGACCAAATCATGACAACAAATATTAAGAAGGATATCAACATACTAAGTATTTCAGGGAAGGAGTTAGTATTATGAAGGGCTAAGTGAAGAAGCACTAATAGAGAGGAAGGAGGACTTATCTTCAGATTTGGTACATTTTACAGAGATAGTACAGTGATAATTACTTGAATTACAGTAGGTTGGGATTCAGTTTACAAACACCCAGGCTAAAAGGTTGAAGTTTCATTCTGTTTAATGCCAGTCTAGTCATTACAGTCATCAGCTTACCTTAAAGCAAATGCTCTTATACCTGGTAAACTGAATCATGCTGCAGGCATCCTCTATTTATTGATCATTTTTTCATTAGCTACAATGGTGGAAAGACACTTAGTGCGTCGGTAAACATCCAAAAGAAGGTATCAGTCTCATGATGAATTCTACTGTGTCATGCTGAGAGACAACATTTGCATCAAGGTCCCATCCAGACAAAGGCACTTACTAATGCTCACCCTGGCCTCATTATTCCCTAAACTCCTGCCTTACATTCACAGGATATTAAAGTATGTTAAGGGGTGGCACACACTCACCATACAGGACTGTGGGACTTCCCAGAGAAGACATCTAACCCAAAGTTTGCCAGAACTACAAGACTGAAAAACTTTTGCTTCATCTAAACAAAAGATAGTGATGATTGTAGGAGGTTCATCTATGAGACCAAGCCAATACTGAATTTCTACAGATATACTTAATCTCCTATCTGGGAAAAAAAGAACATAGTCTTGTTCCCCATTTGCCCCAATGTTGCTGACTACTGAAACAGGCAGTGCTGCAAACACAGGCAAACATATGTGTAGTAGTCCTGATGCAACTCTCAGACCAGGAAAGCACCACCACAATGGGAAAAAAAGATAAAGCTGAAGCATTGGTAGATAGAAAGAAACCATTGAATGATTTAATTAAAATCTGCAGAGTTACTTCGTATTTAACTGCTGGATGGTAATGTGTTAACTTCACCTTTTCCAGACCTGTCCCTCCATTTAGGAAATTCTTCAAGAATACTATAAAAGTTAACTGAAAATACTACGCAACTATTTTCAACAACGAAAGACTTCTTCCCAAAAAAGTCAACGAGAGTAGTGTCTAGATTCTGGTTTTAATAAAATTTGCATAATAAAGTTTTGTTTTCATGAATACTCCAAAACTATACAACTAACAGAGGTTTTTTGGACATATATTATTTCAATCCAAACTGCGTAATCCCGTGCTGAAAGGCTTCAAAAATATTTAGAGAAGAAAATCAGTTCAGTAAGGACTAGATCAATGGCTACAAGCAAATTAAAGTGGAGGTCACTTCATAATTTTTTCTTAACAAAAACACTTTTAAAAGGAAAGAGAAATTATTTGAAAAATACCAAATTCAATATTTAAATATAAGGAAATAAAAATCAGGTTTTCATACAATTTAGTAATTTTACTTATTTTATTTACCTTTTATAACCATTCTATAATTCCATGATTATCTTTTAACTTCATATTTTTTCTAGCTCCAGTAATTTCTTCTGAAAATGAAGTTTTGTTCAGGAGGAGGCACAGATGAAACATGCATGTGCTATATTATTTAATTTTCTGTCTAATGTTGTGGTTTAACCCCAGAGAGAAACTAAACACCACACAACTGTTTGATCTCTTCCCTCCAGTGGAATGAGGGGAGAGAATTGGAACGGTGAACGTGAGAAAACTCGTGGGTTGAGATAAGAACAACTTCATCATATATTCACAGAATGGTTTGGGTTGGAAGGGATCTCAAAGATCATCTAGTTCCAACATCTCTGCCATAGGCAGGAACACCCTACACTAGACCAGGTTGCCCAAAGCTCCATCCAACCTGGCCTTGAACACTTCCAGGGATGGGGCCTCCACAGCTTCTCTGGGCAACCTGTTCCAGTGCCTCACTACCCTCACAGGAAAGAATTTCTTCCTAATGTCCAATCTATATCCACCCTCCCACAGTTTATACCCATTGCCCCTTGTCCTGTCACTACACTCCCTGATAAACAGTACCTCTCCAGATTTCCTGTAGAGGTACTGGAAGGCCTCTGTAGAGGCTCTGATTCTATGAAAAATATCTGGCATCTTGAAGGGATTTTGCATAATCCGTTTGTGGGTTTAATCCCTTTTTGATCAAATACATGTTCTAGAAACTGGTCAGATGGTGTGAAAGTAAAAGCATTTTAAAGAGGAGGGAGATGATTCTTCTACTTGGAGTACTTGGAGAACTTGAGTCTAGCCCTTTCTTTTTTCCCTTTTTATTTCCCCACACATTGTATTTAATCGAACATGAGTGTGCCCAGAGTTTCATTTAACTCCACTGCATTGAATGTTTTTTTCTCTGATGTGGTCAGCAGCAGAAGTTTAATAAATATAAAAACTAGACAAGTGCATGATGATACTTCCCAGGAACATTTTCTCATTCTTGAACTTCCTGCAGTTCAGGTTCACCTAAGGATTGAAATTAATCATCACAGACTTACACTGAATTAAACATCAGATTTTGATAATGATTTAGGAATGGGCAAAGATACATCAGTGTTTCTATTGTAATAATGCAGATTAATTCAATGTTAAGACGGAGAAAGATATCACATACTACAAGTCTCAGTCACTTGTTCCAGCACTTGTTCCAGTACAAGTCACTGACTTCTAACACTTGCACAAATCACCAGTTCACTGTTTTAGATTCAGTAGTATGTGTCCAAATCTCTGCTCCTCACATTGGGTACTTGACAAATGATATCTTCTTCTTCTGAACTCATACATACCCTCAGCTCCTGTAGGCAGTCAATCCATAAACAATGGATAAATGTATAAATATATTTCAGAAAGAACTGATCTTCATTATCAGAGAATTCTCTAAAACAAAATATGAAGTTTCTATTAGAAGACTAAACCATCAATATCATTACCAAATTAGCCTTCTTTCACAGCACAGAACATACAAACTCTGTTATTCCTGACATTATGAGCACTATAAAAATAGAAAGTGAAAAGTGGGAGACTAAGAAAAACAGGAAAGGTCAATTTTTCCTTAAAAGTAATATTAAAATGTTTATGGAAAGAAAAAAAAAAGTATATAACTGCCTCTTTTTCAAGTAATGTAATTAACAAACTACTTAGTTGTTTCTCATATGCACACACTATGAGGAAGACGATTTCTATACAAAACCAAGAAGTTGCATAAATCAAAAGACATTGAAATCATTTTTATCTTAAATATTTGACATGTCACTATTTAAAAAAAATATAATTGACATTTTTCAGTGTTATCAGACGTGAAAACAGTGCTACGCATGATAAGCAGGGCATCCTAAAAATTTGTATCGTGATCTTCTACAATAAAGGTGCAAGGTAAGCTGAATGGAAGAAGTAATGCTACTGCAGTGAATATGAGAGTAGTCACTTGAAGTACTAGTATATTTTTACTTAATATTTAAGCTGATGCATCCCTCATCTCACCGGTAACTGTTTCAATGCAAGAGAATTGTGGAATTCTGGAGGAAGAGAGCAGGGGGATTTTTATTGTTGCTGTTGCACAGAGTATAAAAGGCATATGAATGGAAGAATTTTTATTCACTAATTAGAAGTCAATTCAAAGCAGGAAATAAGCATAGAAAAAATGGTAATTTAATTACACAGTTGCACAATGCTATCACTTATGATCCTGAGTTTTTCTGTTTTTCCAGTTCCACATGTGGAGACAAAATATTCTAAAGTACTAAAAATGCCAATAAACAAATAAAAAAAATCAGTCAATAAAATATAGTTATGTTATTAGCATCAAAAGAATCTGAATTCATGGGGAATTAATATTTGGAGATGTTTTGCTGTGTGAGAAGAAATGTTTTCAGTCATGGAACATTAGTAATAAAAAGATTATTATCCAGCAATCCATAGTTCAAATGCTAAAATTCTTTAGCCCTGATCCACACATACAAACTCCTACTTAAAAATGAATGTACTTATATGTAACAATGAAGTACATTCATTCACAGCCTTGTTGAAATGTGGAAATAAATTTACTAAACTAATTATTGCAATATAAAGGCCTTAATAGGAATAACAAGACAGAGAGAGATTCAGAAAAGGTAGTATTTTGTTACTAAAGGGTTGGATGGCCTAGGAATTAAAAACAAATTCTGACTTTGACTTCTCAAAACAAGTAAAGATTAGAGTATTTTGTATTTTAACAATTATTTCTAAATTTCTTAAATGTGCATTTTTTAATATTCACACATGTTTATTTATTACATATATATAAAAACCGTAAGTTTCAATCTCTGGACTGTATTCCTTCCTACACAGGAATATACTGTAACTGAGAATGTAAAAGTATAGATAAACCATATTTTCACAAGATTTCAATTTTTATTTATAATTTCCAATTATTAGTTTTGAATGTAATGAGGTTTCAGACTAAACTGGATATTTTGCACAGTAATCAGCTCTTGCTTTAAAGGTGCACCATAATGAACCACACATTTTTAATCCCCACTAATTACAATTACAGTTCGTAATTCCACTATGATCAGCCTTTGATTATCACAGTGCTTTTTGAATAACAAAATAATGAGTTCACTTAATTGGTGATAAGAAACCATAGATGAAAGCATCACTTTTTTAAACATGCAGGATATATAGAATATTTGAAATTTTTTGAATGGTTTCAGTTGGAAGGGACCTTAAAGATCATCTAGTAACAAGCCCCCTGCCACAGTCAGGGACACCTTCCACTAGACCAGGTTGCTCAAAGCCCTATCCAACATGGACTTGAACACTACATAGTGAATTAAAAAACAAATCATGCTTACCTTTATGTGTCTTTTTACCTTCAGTCAGTAAAACTTGGGTATGCTTTCATTTGCATCAAAATTCCATTCTGAAAAATGATGAAAAAATCTGAAAAATGGTTTAGTTGTATTTGGCCCTAATCACTGTGACAAACTTTATTTGGAACTGCATCCTATGTGTTAATATCATGGATAACGTGGTTTCAAATTTGTCAACAAAAATTATCAAAGCACTTTCATTTAGTTATGGACATTGTACTTCAAGGATTGTTAGAGGGAACTCTTGATACTGTAATTTACTAGTGCTATTTAGCTCTAACCTCTGCAGAAATCAGAAAGGTTCATAGACATGGACAAAGTTACACGGACCATTATCGGAAGCCAGATATTTCACATCTTAGGCATTTCTGGTGTTCAGTGCAAGCCGTCCTTTCCTTCTCAAAAAAAAACCCCAAAACAAACAACTCCCCCAAAAAACCCCAACCAAAAACCAACCACAAACCAAATCACTCTCCCCCCAAAAAAACCCCAACCACCAAACCACAAAACCAACCAACCCAAAAAAACACAGCAAAAAAACCAAACCCAAAAAACCCAGCCACAGACACCCCTCCAAAAAAAAACACTTCAACTCCCCAAAAAATCCTCCAAAAAACCTAAACAAAAACTCAAACCTCTTTCAGCTATTTAAGGTCATTTTTGTGATTTCATAGAATCCTAGAAGCATAGAACAGTTTGGGTTGGCAAGGATCTTCAGAGGTCATCTACTCCAACCCCCTGCCATAGACAGTTACATCTTTCATTAAATTAGGTGCTCAAAAACCTGTCCAGTCAGACACTGCCAATGATGGAGCATCCACAACTTCCCTAGCAACCTGTTCCAGTGTCTCACCACCCTCATCATAAAAAAAATTCCTCCTTATGCTCAATCTAAACCTACCATCTCAGTTTAAACCCATTGCTCCTTGTTCTGACACTGCAGACCCTGGTAAAAAACCTCTCTCCATCTTTGTTATAAGCCCTCTTTAAATATTGAGAGGCCACGATAAGCTCTTGCCAGAGCCTTCTCTTCTCCAGGCTGAACAACGCCAACTATCAATTTTTCATCAGAGGAGAGGCGTTCCACCCTCTGATCATTTTTGTGGCCCTACTCTGGACCTCCGCTAATAACTCCATGTCTTTCTTGTGCTGGGGACCCAACAGATGGGTGCAGTATTCTAGGTAGATCTGGCAAGAACAAAGGGGTGGAACCACCTCCCCTGACCCACTGGCCACACATCTTTTTGTGCAGTCCAGTATACGATTGGTTTTCTGGGCAACAAGCACACCTTGCTGGGTCATGTCCACTCATAAGTCTAACTTAAAGGTCTCCTTATAAGTCTGTCCAGCTTGTTGGTGAAGACCTTCTTGCCCCACTTAGTCAGGTCAACCCAGTTTCTCAGAGGTAGATCCATCATCATAGATGCCAAAACCTTAAGTATGACGCCAGCCACACAGCCAGGTATTCACTTGTTTAATTAATCTTCTGTTGCCTGAACAACTTCTTCTGACTGGAAGGATAGAGGAGAACACCACCTGTGCTTCAGATCCTTTTAACCTTGCTCCAAGGAATATGCAGTCTTTTTGATGGTTCTAAGTTGCCTCATTGCTGTATCATTAAACCCTACACGGAATAGTGGGAGTGGATCTTAATTTGTAGGGTAAACCATGCTTACAAGCTTCTTGGAGATGTCACAAATGCGAGCTCCTTGTAGGCAGCAAGCTTCTTTAGTGAAATTGTCTGGATGGCAAATGGGTGCTTTGGTGCCTTTCAATTTATTGCAGTGCCATTAATTTCTGTAGAGAAATGTATCTATGCAGCACTTCATATTGCCTGACAACTACTGAAAATAAAATGACACATGTGGGAACAGATATTAAATGTCTGCTATGCTTTAGAGGTACTTCTGATCTGCATGCATAACTATTCTGTGTTGCAACACAGTCCTGAAACTCATCAAATATTGTGATGTTCCTGTTCCCAACATGATCCTTGAGGTCACTTCCAACCTTAATGATTCTATTCTATTCTATTCTATAAAGTCTGGTGGCGCTGTCCACGGTGTTGATGAGGTCCTACCAAGAAGCTGCATACAGTCTGAGCACAAATGGTCAGGAGTCTGAATTTAACCTGTAATATTTAAAAAGAAGTTGATGGGCCATGGAGACATTTTCTCAAAAGAGATGAATAAAGAAAAGTTTGTTCATTTCCCTTAATAAAATGAAAGGTAAGAAATGATAGGATTATTTTCTGTAATTACCTTAATCGAAGAGAGGCAAAAACTACACAAGAAAATTAACAATATTGTCATAGGAAGAAAGTACAGCCATTAATAAATGTGAGCTGAGAATTAGAACTTCATAAATACAACAGTAAAATATTCTAGAATAACCAGTAATTCAAGAATAGAAATGGGTTTCGTATATGTAGGAGGAACAATCAAATTGTTTCAGTAGGATCTAATATTTTAGAATTAGATTTACTCACCCTTTCCACCCCATGTTAAAATTCAGACATCCTTTCTCCTTCAGTTGTTGTTTTGCACTTAGGTCCTTTACTACTCCCGTACTCCTCCTCCTCTTTCTTCAGCTCTGTTTACCTTTTGCATCTTTACTTAGTCAGACCAGCTAGTCTTCGCTTTTTCACATATGCAACTGTACTTACCATGTAGTCAGACGGAAGACTTTTTTGTAATCCAAGTATATCTCAGTCACAGACCTATTACTGGCTACTTTACATTTTTCTTTGTTTCATCTCCTCTGTTTTCTTATCCTAATTTTCTCCCTGCATATTAACAAATTCATCCTGGAACAGACACTGAAGGTGTTAATGCTTTCTGAGATTATTCCACACATATTCTAGTTCTGCATTTTGTCCTGGTGTTTCTCTATTCCTTAACTGAATGCTGCGCTTATAGTTCGATATTGTTTTCCTCACTTGCTAGAGAGATGAAAAGGAGTTAGTTGCCAAAAATATTTACTGAAAGAAAAAAGGGGTTAACTGGTATTGTGCAACACCATTAACAAGTCTTTAATAGGCACCATCCTCTGTGCAAATACATGTCTTGACTCTGAAAAAGTCTTTCAGTTTACTACATGAGCTGCAAGTTACCTAAGTTTTCTGTACTGTATTTTTATTTTAAAAAGCATATATGTTTGAATAATCACATTTATCATCTGACCAAAATATATTACAATCTGACCTCAAATCTCCAAATTACAGTTAATTTTTAGTTCTCATTTTAAAGTAATCTTTTTCCAAAGATATCAGAATATAAATTAAATTAAATTAATATAGTCAGCTATTCAGTCAATAAATTTAAAATGGTTTTATGAGTGGTGATTACAATTAATTCCTTAGCTGACTATAGTTACCACAGAGATCTCCAGAGATTACTTCATGTGTGTTGACATGTAAAAAACTTTGTTGAACTGTATTTGTTTTCACGGAGAAAATGATAGATATTGTTTCTCTTCAAAGAGAAATAAACAAAATTTTCTGGTAAAGTCACAATCAGGTTACAATAGTTCTAGCTAGTATAATTCTGTATCTAGAGAGAGTTATTAAAGATTAACTCCTAGATTATTGTATTATCAAGGTAATGCATTTAAGACTACTTCAGAATTATTTTATTTTCCCTATAAACTGTTGTAAAGACATTTCCTGTAGACCATACAGGAGAGATTTTACTTAGTTCTGATAATTTCAATTGTGCATATCTACACTGGAATAAATGCCATGAAAGTACCTTAATTAAGTACCTGTGTCAGAATTTTCCTATCTAACATCAGACAAAAATGTCTCTTGATTAAAATGTTTTAAAGAAGGTTAGAATTCAAGCATCATCGTACAAAATTCTTTAAACTTCCTGACGTCCTTTTTTTTTTTTTTTTTAAATTTGCAAAAACTATTGATCTACCTGGAGTATGTTCATGTTCTGCAACAATTGAAAGAGTTAACTTGCAATGTGGTATTGAGTGTCCCACTCATGTTGACTGTCCTCCACTGCTTCTCTGAGAAAGGGTTTTCTTTTACTGTTTTTATGTTTGGTTTCAACATTTCAAACACGTTTTGCAATAATATTGGTCATTGGAAAAAATCACAACCGGATCAGTTTTACACCAAATTCTCAGTGTTTCTCTAATGGCTATCAGATGACCTTGTGGTCTATTCATGCACAAACTAATGTAACCTAATTAAGCCCCAAAACAATAGCTTTTAGTAATGTAAAGGTGTTGACTAAGTGAACAAACTTTGTACCAATACAATCTTTCCATTTCTAGATGAGAGAGGTGCTAGATGTCCACCCTTTGGAACTCACTAGGCAATTTTTTTCTCAGATAAAAGGATGAATCCTGTCATGAATTTTCCCACAGACTTTTCCAGTTAGAAAGGTCTTTTTAACTTTTCAGGAACAGACGCGCTCTTTTTGTGACATGCCAGAAATACTTATCTACTTCACGAAAATACTCATTACTTCACACATTACTTTAAGAAAACTGATGAACATTGTGTGCCAGTAAACTTATGTTCATCAGTATTTTCTTTCATAGTGGCAAAACCTTGATTTGTTTTCTATATTGATATTGCCCTGCAATTCAATGTCTATCATCCCAAAGCCATGTTGAAAGACTGATAAAAATACTCAAAATGTACTTATACTAAAGGGAAAACTCAGAACGACCCAGACCATCAAAATAACACAATCTTGTTTTTCAGCAGCTTTCAGAAAGCTGTTTTTAGTTTTCTAAGTGACATAACCAACCTTCACTCAGTTGCCTGAATAACAACATATCAATTGTATGTCAGTTCAGAAAATCCAAAACGATTTTTCCTTTAAACAAATCTGAGAAGCATCTGTGTTTAAGTAAGCAGTCAGTCTAACCAGCATACATTTTCACACAGCTCCATAAGATGTTTGTCTTAGCAATATAGTATGTTTTCTGATATGCATTACTGAATATATTACTGCATGATTTTGTCAAAATGGATTGAGAATGAACTTCTCATTTAGCTAGAGAATCCCATAAAGGGAATTATTAAAAAAAAATATAAAAAATTGTGAGATAATTTACAAGAATGTAACCCATTTTAACTAGATTGCAAATATATTATTGTGGAATTTGGACAAACTATTTTTATTTTCTTTTATTTGAACATAAATATCCAATAACATGGAATCTTTGCAATGGATGTAATATGTCAGGATTAGAGTCTCATCTTCCTAGTTGTCATCATTCCTCTAGTGACCCAGATATGTCATGTTCTGAGCATCTAAACACAGGGCTGAGCTATGGAGCTTCCAAGAAACAATTTTCTTCAAAGCTTCAGGATGAAAATTGTAGTAAGCAGTTTTTTAGAACTGTCTATCACGACAAAACTAGATACACAGGAAAGAATATATTTAAAAAGTGGAAACTGAAGAAATAAAATCTATAAGAAAGAAAACTTTGAAAACTGCTGTTTTAAAAAGTAAGTTAAACTGGTTTAAGCAACTGATAAAATAATTAGAAAAATTATCAAACAAAGCTCTTTGAGTGGCACATTGTCTATGCTCCTTCTATGGAATTAAAACTTCTCCTGTGAAGAATAGCCTAAGAATCACCTGTACCTTACATACTTGACCCTAATCTGCTGCTCAGCCATGGAACCTGAATTGAGAATATTTGATTTCATTATTTTGTCATGATTATTTGCTTAGGAACAAGAGTTTAACCAGACCGTATACCATGTATATTGAATACAGAAGGTCCAAAAAATGTCTCTAACTATGTAGTTATAAATTGGATGTAGAGGACAGAATGGAAACCATTATTAAACATGGTACATAGATCATCATTAATTGCATCAGTCTTTATTATTCACCTGTCCCAGTTCTGAATGTGCTCAAAGGATTATATAAATATTATCATTATTCATATATATATTGACATTACATTTAATTCACATAGCAATTTCCACAACAACAACGTGACCCTTATCCACATAATAAGTATCACTACATGCAATCACCAACCATATGAAGTTTAACAAAAGCAAGTGCTGGATCTTGCACCTGGGAAGGGGCAACCTTGGCTGTACATACAGACTGGGTGATGAGATGCTGGAGATCAGCCATGCTGACAGGGATTTGGGGGTCCTGGTCCACAGCAAGTTGAACATGAGTCAACGGTGTGCCCAGGCTGCCAGGAAGGCCAACCATGTCCTGCTCTGCATCAAATACAGCATTGGCAGCTGCTCTATGGAGGTGATTGTCCCACTCTGCGCTGCACTCATGCAGCCTCACCTTGAGTACTGTGGGCAGTTTTGGGTGCCACAGAACAAAAAGGACATGAAACTGTTGGACAGCGTCCAGAGGCGGGCAACCAAGATGGTGAAGGGTCTAGAGGGGAAGATGTATGAGGAGAGGCTGAAATCCCTTGGCTTGTTCAGCTTGGAGAAGAGGAGACTGAGGGGAGACCTCACTGCAGCTTACAATTTCCTTATGAGGGGGAGCAAAGGGGCAGATGCGGATCTCTTCCCTCTGGTGACCAGCGATAGAATCTGAGAGAACAGCATGAAGCTGAGACAGGGGAGAGTTAGGCTGGATATCAGGAAAAGGTTCTTCACCGAGAGGGTGGTTAGGTACTGGAACAGGCTGCCGAGGGAAGTGGTCACAGCACCGAGACTGACTGAGTTTGAGCAGCATCTGGCCAACGCTCTCAGTCATCTCCTCTGATTGGGCTGGTCCTGTGTGGAGCCAGGAGTTGGACTTGACGATCTTTATGGGTCCCTTCCAACTCTGGATACTCTATGATTCTATGATTCTTCCAGATTGACTTTCTGCTTGGTAGACATGTATATAATGAAGGAAGAAAGCTGAGAAGAATGAATTACAGATGTCCCAAAACAAAAGGTGGATAAAAAGAAGGGGGTTTTTTTTGTTGTTGGTTTGGTTTTGCTTGTTTGATTGTTTGTTTTTTAAACTTAACTGAAATGCTTCTGTGTTTTCTCTATTTTGTCTCATGATCATGGTACGTCATCTCAAGAAGATACTGGGTCATGTATGTTTCTCTTCCACCTCTGTGTAGATGTGGTCTCACAGTAAAGTAGAATCAATTTTCAATTTGACAATGTTAACTACAAACTAATTAAGTATACACCTCGGCAATGTGATGAGACCACCAGCTATCACTCACTAGAAAAAAGTCAGCTAAAGGCTCATGCATTTTCTATAGTGATGTTATAATACATCATTTAAATTATTGACAAGACAATTTAAATAATGTTCATGAAATCATTCCATCTAGATATCATTAGAATTTCAGATTTTCTCAAATCATTATTATTTTTTCCATCCTCAATGCACATTTTTCAGTGAAGCAGCTGCACTGGTTTTTAAAACTTTCATAGATTTTCTTCAATTATCTGATATAAAATGGTCTCAACAGAATCTTAGGTACTACAAATTTCAACACAACGCAGAATAATCAAAATGCTTTCTCTTCATAACTGTATTGCTGTACACCACATTCTCATTCTCATTGCATTTCAGTGCAGCTTGCACTGAAAATAACTAATGGTACCCAGAGGTCAATATGTCTTTCATACTAAATTATAATTAAATTTTATAAAATATTAATACCCAAAGCTAAGTGAAAGAAGAATATTTATAGTGCATTTAGTTCTTTCAAAAAATCAAGAATTTCCATATAATTTATGACTCTGTATCACTTAAGAGTTCACTTTGCTTTCCAGGTGACAAGATCAGCAAAAAAGAGTTGAAGACTTTCATTTAACAAGCTAATTTTAAACACACACACACACACGCACGCACGCACGCACACAGAGAGCAGTCTATACTTAGAGAAAAGAAAAAAGCAAAACCCCCAAATCTTTCATTCATTTTAAGGAAAATCTCAAGGTCTGCTATGTTTCAGCTAGCATCCCTATTCTTAACATGTTTTCACTAGTATAAATGTGGTGGGTTGACCCTGGAGGCCAGGTGTCCACCAAAGCTGCTCTATTATTCCCCTCCTCAACAGGACAGAGAAAATATAGTAAGAGGCTCATGAGTTGAGATAAGAACAAGGAGACATCACTCAGCAATTACTGTCATAAGCAAAACAGACTCGACTTGGGGAAATTACTTTAATTTATTACCGATCAAATCAGATTAGGATAATGAGAAATAAAACCAAATCTTAAAACATCTTCCCTCCACCCCTCCCTTCTTCCCATGCTCAACTTCATTCCCAACTTTCTCTACTTCCTCCCACTGAGTGGTGCAGGTGGAAGGGGAAAGGGGGTTGTGGTCAGTTCATCACACGTCTCTGCCATTCCCTCTTCCTCAGGGGGAGGACTCCTCACTCTTCCCCTGCTCCAGTGTGGGGTCCCTCCCACAGGAGACAGTCCTTCATGAACTGCTCCAATGTGAGTCCTTCCACACAAAAAGCAGTTCATCACAAACTGTACCAGCATGGGTCCCTTCCAGAGGGTATAATCCTTCAGGAACAGACTGTTCCAGTGTGGGTCCCCATGGGGTCACAAGTGCCACCAGCAAACCTGCTCCAGTGTGAACTCCTTTCTCCACAGGGCCACAGGTCCTGCAGGAGCTTGCTCCAGTACGGGCTTCCCACAAGGTCACAGCCTCCTTTGCGTGCATCCACCTGCTCTGGTGTGGGGTCCTCCATGAGCTGCAGATGCATATCTGCTTCACCGTAAATCTCTATAAGCTGCAGTGGGACAGCCTGCCTCACCATGGTTTTCTCCACAGACTGCAGGGGAATCTTCGTTTTGGTATCTGAAGCACCTCCTTCCCCTCCTTCTTCACTGACCTTGCTGTCTGCAGAGTTGTTTCTCTCCCATCTTCTCACTCCTCTCTGGCTGCAATTGTTCCTGGTGTTTTTTCCCCCTTCTTAACTATGCTACCCCAAAGGTGCTACCACCATTGCTGCTAGGTTTGGCCTTGGTCAGAGGTAGCTCCATCTTGGAGCCGGCTGGCGTTGGCTCTACTGGACATGGGGAAAGCTTTTAGCAGCGTCTCACAGAAGCCACCCCTGTAACCCCGCCACTATGAAAATGTTGTCATGTAAAGCCCATACATACATTCCACCCCTTGCTTCTGTGAATCACATATTTAAAAATTATCATTAAAATCCACATTCATCACATAATCTTTACAATCTTCACTCATATTAACAGAAAAGTATTCCCCACACCAAAATCAAAAGAACGTCTTCACAACACCAAACAAAAGTGAAAAATCTACATACACAATCTACCCCTCATCCCTTTACCACAGTTACAACAGCCAAAATCCCCCAAGATCATTCCACTCACATTGTTTAGTCCATGTTTTGCCCATTGCCTCTCCCAATTACTATCCTTGATCTCAGACTCCTCATGCCCCACATTGGGCACCTAAAAAGATTGGTGGGTTGACCTTGACAGGACTCCAGGTGCCCACCAAAGCCACTCTATCACTCCGCTACTCAGTAGGACAGGGAGGGGAGAAAATAAGATGGAAAAAACTCATGGACCAAGGTAAGTATGTTTAATAAAGCAAAAGGAAAGGCCATGTGCAGAAGCAAAGAAAACAGAAGATTTATTCCCTACTTCCCACCAACAGGCCACTTGCTGGGAAGCAGGGCTTCGGTACATGTAGTGAGAAATGTCATAATGAATGTTCCTCCCCCCCCCTCCCCTCCCCTTCCTCCTCCTTTCTCTTAGTTTTTATTGCTGAGCAGACATCGTATAGTATGGAATAGCCCTTTGG
>VWZZ01004893.1:71970-103504 GCA_013399095.1 Psophia crepitans | reverse complement strand
TGGGGGGTGGGGGGCTGGGGTGGTGGTGAGTGTTGGAGAGACAGCCTTGTTGCTGTACCAGCATTGATCAGCAATAGCCAAATCACTGATGTGTAATCAACACCTTTCTAGCTAACAATACACAGCACAGCACTAAGGTGGCTGTTATGGGGAAAATTAAGTCCATCTCAGTGAGACCCACTACAATAAGGTAAAAGTCAGCACAGGTTTTGAATATAAAACTACAAAAATCAGATGTCTCAAGTATGTTTTTTGCAAAGGCAGAAAGCAGTAAAACTGAATTCTAAGAATCAATAGTCTAAAAGTAGACTATATATAAAAAATAATTAAATTTTTTCCAGAACTGGCCCTAGCTAAAACTCTCTTCATTCTTCCCTGTATACTATGCATATTTTAGTTTCCCTTATTTTAGGAAAAAAAAATAATGAAAACACACCAAACTAAATGAGTAAAATTAGTATTTTACTGTTATTTCAGTATTGTAAGTCTTAGAAGTTTTTGTTTCTTTTTTTTTTTTTTTTTTAGATTTTTCTTTCGTATGATTCTTTTGCTTTATTTTTCTAATCTTGGGTAAATCACTTTAAAATATTGCTTGGACTTCCCTGTAAAAATCATGAGAATTATGTTAAAAGTTGCAACAAAATAAAAGTTATGATGAAGGTTACTTTACACGTGAATTTGTTCAGAAGACAAAAAAAAAAAAAAAAAAGATGTTGTATAGTTTCCTTTTTATGTATCTTTTCATATACACCCAAATGTTTGTTCCAGTTAGTAATAAGTGTCTACCCTATGAGGTAAAAGCACATTAAGAGTGAAAAGAAAAACAAGATTCCAAAAACCTAGTTCTGCCAGGCCCATGATAATTCTCCATACAGCTAATTCAGATGTCTGTGCAGTGTTCTTGGATCAACAGCATGAAGAGCAGGGGTGAATACTTGAATATCCTTAGACAGAGGCAGGCAAGTCTAGCCTCACTTGCTAGCTCTGTATCAGTGCCTCTAGCAGAGCTGATAGGGGTGAGAGGGAGGCAATAGGATCTCTGAGGAAAGGCAGGATCTATGTAGCCTGGCTTCATGAAGCATGGGATACCACATTTAAAAATTTCAAGAGTCACTATGAGTAAGATTCAAATGAAACCGACATCCCAAATGGAACATAGCCAAACATAAATTGCAGTAAACCGTTAATTTCAACACAGGCTAATTGCATAACACCAGGGTTGCTTGAATGCAGGCTTTTTAGTGCATACAACATTAGTCTAGGAAGGGAAATGCACCCCCCAAATTGGCTGGAGAAATTTGAATCCACTTGTGATTCTAAACCACAAGATTGTAATTTATTTTGGGAAGAGAATAGTTTCTACTCTTTTTATTAAAGCTGTATACATGGATACAAGAATTTTCTGGCCAGGAGGAGAGCAAGAAAGATGAAATGGGACCAAATATATGTTCCTGGGTAATAGTAAACTATCCGTTTTATATGAAACTTTCACCCGGGGGAGGGGGATAATTGGGTGGAGCACATTACAACGAATCCTCAAGGACATATCCCATATTTTCTCTTTCATTTGAATCTCTGTAGAACTCTGAAAGTATGCCCACATGATGTGATGTAAAATTGAAGTAATATACAGTTGTCTTTCTCATGCAACTATTTCCAAGATAGTTTCATTCAACTTTAACTTGGGTGTCTCTGCACAGTATTTTGTTGTACCTTATTGCTAAGAACTGGAGCCTCCTGTCTCTGTGTAGCAGGACCTTGCATCTCCAAGGCTGGAGATCTGGATTCTTATTCCAGTCTTCCTCACCACCGATCTTTTAACAAGCCCTCTAAAGGCTGATATTCAGTGAATTGTTTCTCTTTTGCAAATTACATTTGCAGACAATATCTATGTCAATCAGCATTTACGAAAGGCTCTTCCATTGTTAATATGGAAGAAGTTAAGCTTGCACTCTGATTAATGTTGGCAATGCTACCTTCCAGTGTAAGTACATTAGTGTGTTCACCGCTGTTACTACATTAAGTCAACAGACCAACCTCACTGTATTTATGTTACCACATTCAGTCTCTATGTACAACCCAGAAAGGCCAGCTGGGCAAAGAGGTCATAAATAGAGAAGAAATCAAATAATATTTGATTTTAATAAAATATTTCAGATTAAGTTTACATTCTCTACTATAACAATTAAGATAATGACTAATGGTTACACTACCTCAGAATGTTTCCTCTCTGATGTTTCATGCTGTTTGTTTTAAGGATTGGAATTAGATTTAGAATTCATGAAATCCATTTACTGTGTTACTTAGTATTACATCAACTCAGACTTTTCCATGAGCCCATAGCAATTGACCATATCTGTATTTATAAATTTTCATTCTCTTTTAGGTTCTGAACAAAATTGGAACAGGTACAAAAGCAGCACTGAAAAAAACTTGTCCCCATATATTGTTTTCCTTATGAAGCTAAAATAATTCAACTCATATAGTGTCAAAGTTAACACAAGAATCTTAGAATCATAGAATTATTTTGGTTGGAAAAGACCTTTAAGATCATCAGGTCCAACCGTGAACCTAACACTGCCAGTCCAACCACTAAACCATGTCCCTAAACACCAAGTCTACACACCTTTGTCATGGACTGTCTCAATAAAGTTGGTTTTCAGTACCGTTGTTTTTCTTTGCTGACTATATAAGCATTTCCCTCTATTGCGTCTTCTTCCGTGAGATGCGACATCTGCATCATGTCTAACTAGAAATAATCATTGAGACAAGAAGATTGCAATGAAAAACTGGGTCAGAAATGAGACGACTGCAAATATGATCACACTTGGATTTCTACATATTGGTTATATAACTGAGATGTTTTTGGGAAGACTTGCAAGATTTGTTTTTGAAAGAAACTATTTCAGGTTGGGACTGAAAATCCAGCTGTGGGGAAGATGAAAATGCCAAATATCTGCAATTTGATCTTCTCTCTGCCTACTAGAAACTTAACATGGTGTGGGTGATGGATATATTCAATCTCAAAATTTGGGCTTAATAAATGATGCATGCAAATATCCTTCTAAGCATATGTGCATGCACACACACACAGAGCCATGTGAGAAGATTTTGTGGGAAAGGGAGATTTGATTCACTTATAAGAGTGTGGAAAAGAAAATAGCATGGATCATTTCCATGGGAAGGGAAGAACTGGAAATTTTTCTAGAGTGTAAGGGGAGAAGGGCAAAATTCTGCATCTCCTGAAACCTTAACCTTTCATTTCTTTGTTCAATATACAAAAGCACATATATTGTTTGAACCAGGTGCTCAGCTGCAGGACAAATAGACTTGTGAATCTGTGATTCTGTGATTCTACAACAGGATTCTAGAAGATGGAATAAGGGCAGTATTATTAATGCCTCCATGAATTAATTGCTGAACTCGTAGCAGTATAAATGATTTCTTGTGATGCTGGTCCTTTGATCTTTCTCTATCCACTAAAAATTAAGGCTCAACAAATTTCAGTTCTTAGGAATACAGCTACCCTCTGCCATTCATTCTGTTTTCCCTCCCCTTTTATTCATAAGAAAAAGTAAAATATCTCTTCAGAGACACTCACTCTCCAGGTGAGTTTTCACCCAATACTTCTTAAACCAAAAACAGCATACAAATTTGCTTGGACACACAAACATACGAATGAAGACATATATAAAATAAACCACTTAGCACAGTTATCTAATGTTACTCAGAAAGCTTCTCAGCCTCATTTAGCAGAATTTTATATTGTAGTGCACGTTGTGAAACATTTATTATTTCATAACCAAAAGGCACAAAAACCCTGATTTTTTTTGTAAATTTTAAATAAACTGCATAAAATACATACTGAGAATTTGGTTTACACACTACTGAATAATGAAGAAAATCTGGCTATTAACACATAACAACTCCATAGTAAGGATGAAGGTATATCAGTGTTTAATGAGAAATTGCTGTTATAACCTGTGTTTTTACTGATGCTCCTCACAGTTAAGCAACAGGGCATCAAGTACACTGCCAAGTGATGTGTGAAGGGCCACAGCCTAATTTCACTGGCCTCAGTTAAAGACTGAGCAATCGATTTCAAATCCCAATGGTTCATGCAGACATCATATGTCAGGAATTGCTGTGCTCCCATATTACGCTACAACCTTAAAGGATAAAATTAAATGTAGTTTTGAAAACAGATCATGCATGCTTTGCAATATAAATAAAATAGCACACTTCTGGTTTGACAGAAAAACACATTTGAACTAAGCACACTGAGAATCAGACACACAGTGTACAGGTTTACCTTAGCGCTTTTCCTTTGCATGGTAAATAATTCAGTGGTAAGAAAATCTCCGAATTTTAGAGCTGTTGATGATCAGAAAACATTTGGTCTCAATTTTGCAGTAAGACAAAGTTTTTTCCTGAATTTTCCTGGGATTTTTAAAAATACAAATTTAGAATGACAGAAAATTGAACAATGCAGGTCCATCTTTGCTCAGCTTTTGACGTCACATTTATTGAGTATCTGATGCCTAGTAAATACTTTTTACTTTCAGTTTATTTGGGCATATGCCAGTAAATTTTATATCAGAACGTATTAATTGATTAATTAATTAATTAATTAAGGGGCCTGCATCTGTAAAGAATTTAGTACTGTTATTATGGAAGGCTTTGGTAAAAACAGAAGAGAAAGTGCAAACTAATATAGTCTATATTTTGGATTAAAGTAGCAGATATAACTCACAGGAGCAAAAAAACCCTCGTGCTCTATACTTCATGCTCTAGGAATGGTGTGAGTTATTTTCAATCACTGTATCAATGTAAGCAGCAGAACACCTTAGATATGGGTTAACATCTGTCACTCACCCTTGTTTTATTTAGAGACTGGTCTTAGGCCAGTCCCTAAAAATTTATGTCTTTCATAAGACCCATCAGTTTTAACTACCTCTTGCAGTGATTCATGAAATGTTTGTTTTCTGCTATTATTTTAAAGAATGAAATGATTTTGACTTACTGCTTGTTTACTCTGGGTCTTTCCTCAGTGTAATTCCTGTATGAATTACAGATAGGTAAAGCCAGGAAAACATAGTGCTGGATTTAGTCCACTATACTGAATAAATAGACACATGTTATGTTTGAGAAAGCAGAGTAGTTCTGATGTAAATTTCTAGACCTGGCACTGGGAATAAAAATGTACAGGCAAGAAGAGAATCATATATTCAGGTTTCTCACTGAACAGCAGGAAAGAAGTATGTTACAGGAACAATATCAGCAGCTGCTTGAGAGTTTTAAATTATAGGTGGAAAAATAAAAACATGCCAAATGCTAATTGCTTTAAAAATCTTGTTTAAAACAGTAAAAATATTGACTTTTTCAATCCAACCACTCCAACTGAGCTACAGTTGTTCTTAATAGGTTGGTTGTTAAAGTTTTAGGAACCAAATTTATAGCAGAAAACAAAAAAGGGAGGTTATAATATATAATCAAATAGAATGAGCCTATTGGAAGACATATTTTAACGTTTTAATGCATCTTACATTAAGATTTATGGTGTAATGCCACTTAAAAAAATTGAGCTAAACAAATTGCTGTTTAAGCCCTCTTCCCCCTCCTCACTCCAAATTCAGAATAACTTGATCTTGGATCAGTTTTCTAACATTCAGGAGATGCTGCATCAAATTCAGTTCACACAAAAGACTAATTCAGTAAGCTGTGCTCATGGTTTTCATACTTGAAGTTGGACCTGAGTTGTGAGAAAAAGCAATGGTTTGTTCATATTTTTCAGATCTGTAGGTAGTGCTATACCATAAGGAAATCTTAAAGAAGCTATACCTATATAAATAGTGTCATTAAATATGCTCTGATAAGTATTTCTAAAATGGCATCTTTGGAATTATAATGCTAATCAATGTGAAAGTTTACTTTAGAGAAATTTTGCTAAAGTACCCAATCTCATATTTACCTAATCTTCTATTTAAACTTTGCAGAAATAACTAGAATCTACTACGTAATTATTATTGTGCTAGTCTCCATCTTAGCTGTCCTACTTTAAAGCTTTAATATTTTCTTACATAAATGAAGTTGACTGGTTTTAATAAGCTTCTTTTCAAAGATCAAACACATCTGTAATATTTTCTCAATTTTTCTGATTCTGCTACCTATGCTTAAGTATGTATGAATATAAAATTCTGTTTATTTTACTTTTACTTTGATACTGAAAGAGCCCCATCTTTCTTTTTCTTAAAACTTTTAGAAAGCTTTGCTTACTTATATTTCTCCCAACATGTACAGCCTTACTATCTTGATAGCACAATATTTTCAGGCTGATATTCCATTCTGTTTAGATATGTTCTATATAATGTATAAATCCTTCTCTTCAGTTTGCTTAGAGGTAGAGAAATAAACAATAAAACTGTGTTCCACCACCAGAGAGGTGGTGGAGTGTCCTTCTCTGGAGACATTCAAAAGCCACCTGGACTTGTTCCTATTCTAGGTGATTCTGCTCTGGCAGGGGGGTTGAACTAGATGATCTCTAGAGGTCCTTTCCAACCCTTACCACCCTGTGAATCTGTGATTCTGTGAAAATGAGGCACAGAACAGGGGATAATGTATATAATAGTACTACTGTCCCATCACACACTATCAATGTCATTTGCAAACTATCCATCTTGTGGACCCTTTGTGGATGCTTCAGAGACAGCTTTCTGGGATTCAGGCCAGGGGTGGCAGCAGCACCATGAGGCCCGCTGGGTCCTGGGGAAAGCGAAGCAGAGGCTGAAGAGCTGTGCTACATATGCTTCTTTTCTGGCATTTGCTGAAGTGTGGATGAGACAGATGAGCCAGGGTGTTTGTAAAGAGTTGAAGTGCAAAGCATTCTCAGATAGCTTTCATACTGTGATGTATTCCTGCTGATATGCAGGATGGATCTAACTAATTTTCCCCAACAGGCTGAAAGTTTTCCCACAATAGAGATTGACCTATCTGGCTCCAGAAATGCAGAGTACTTTCAGGCCACTTTAAGGGACAGAAATGTAACCTGAAAGAACAAACAAGCAAAATATCCCAAAACTTGCCGATTTCCTCCTAACACTTCCCAAGGACAGATTTTTAACCTGCTTGATGTACAAAGCCATGTACAGTAGTTGTGGTAGAGACTTTGAATGCCAGCTAGGAAATTTATTTCACAAAGCTTATTGATTTCTGCAGACAAATCTCTTGAAATATCTTAGTCTCTACAAATCATACTGGCTCTGGGACTTTCTGCCTTTACGTTATAGTCCCATGCAATCTAAAAATCCCAGTCCTATTTAGGAGAGGTTCAGCAAAACACACTCATTCAATTTGGAGTTATCGGAGGCAATTTTAAACCCTTTAACTGAAGTGAAACCATTCCTGATTTATACCAGTACAATTGAAATAAGAATCAAGCTTCAAATAATGGAGTTACAGGAGACTATTATCCAGCAGAGAAGTAAAGAAGATATTAAAAAGAGTAAAAGTCCAGCCATGTGAACTATGGCAACTGTGTGGAAAAATAACCTGCCACTGAGACTAGATGGTATAGATGGAAAGGCATAGGTGGAAATGCAAGCTTTCTTGTGTGCTTGGAAAGAGCATACCGTGTTCTCTTGACCTTCCTCTGATCTATCAATTTCCGAAGTTTTATGTTCTCATTCATTCTGAAGGTGTTATACATTATATATATGTCCACAAAAATCCAAATCATTATAAAGAAATACTTTAAAAAAAATAATCTATCACCACTTAACTCTTAGTCACAGGTCATCCACTTTCATGTTTCGTTATCCATATTATTATAATTCTACATTTAAAGAAACTAATTAATGGTGGTAAAGTGAAAAATTATGTTTACTAGTGATAATACAGGGCCCTAACCTATAAGAAGGGCTCTTTTAACGAGGGTGAAGACTTTTCTTTGTTGCACATATGACATAACTGTAGATTTCAGTCTCTGTTTCTAAATCCATCTGAATGGAACATGAGGGTGTACAGCACCCAATACATCAGATATATGGATTTTCTGCTATTTCCACACTGACAAGGCTTGACTGAGGGCAAAACTGGTAGATGGCAGGGGACAAGTGAAAATCTCTTTGTGAAATGGAAAGAATGGAAAGAGTGAGAATATTAATTTGTTTTGCCATATTATTCAGAAAATAATGTTTTAACATCATCAGAACATCTGTGAATTAGGAATATAGTCTTACAAGAGAAGCGAGATAGGTTCTCCAAAAATTGAATAAAATTATCTCTGTCAGTGAAATATTCCTCAGTGGGTACTTCAGGAACTCATCTTTAATCCACCAGCACAACACCTTTGAGGTTTTATACTGACCTTCAGGAGCACTGGAAACAGATATATCTAAATACACAAGTAGTGATTCATCATATGAAGAGAGTTTCAAACTAAGTATTATGGTATACAAAAATACCTTGCAAACAAAGGTCTTTTCTGTTGATCAGTAGATGGCAAGCTTGCTACATCCAACTTTCAAAAAGTGTTCTGCTAGCATTTACAATACAACTGTTATATTATTATTTCTGATACCATAAATTCATAATATTTAAATTTTTTAATATATGATTTGTGTATAAGATGCTCTATATAGACAATATCTCTTTTTAAAACAGTCTAAACAAATAAATTATAATGAATATTATATGTGCTTACTTCTGTCAGCTAGGTTTTAGCTTAAATGACTGCATGATTTAAATCTTTAAGGTTTTATTTTTATTTGAAAAAAATACCTACTTTATGAATGCTAGTGTATTCATAGTGTTTGTGTAGTTTCTGTATTTTGGAATTTGTCTTTCTATGAGAAGCTTTCCCCAAAACTCTTTATAGAGATTGCAACGCATAGCTAATAATCAGAATTATCTTTAGTACATATGACTGTAAACCACAAAATAACAATAGGAATATGTTTGGTTTACTTTATATCTGCAATTATTCCTTGATGTTCTGGGCATCTATCTTATCTAATAGCATACTAATCATATTTTTATAGTCAGGGATTGTTAGATAGAAGTAATGTGGTTAAAGGGAGAAAAGTAAGTAAATAAAGTAGATAATGTGAATATAAGAGAGTGCAAGGAGAATTAAATTCTTAAAGAAATGAATAAAAATAATTAAGGGGCATGACAGACTGAGAAATCACAATTTTAAATTGTCTGTGGCCAAATTGCACGTCAAGTTAGTTCTTCCTGTGCTCTTCAGTAGTTAATCTTGTTTGCTGTCTTGAATATTCCAGAATGAGTGTGAGAAATCTGTACTGACTGTAAGTAATGGAAATTGTTCTCTAATATTAGCAGGGAGTTGTTGCAAGATTGGCATTGAAGTTCATTTACACACCTTTAGGAACAGAGACACGCGTTGCTACTACTTGACCTTGGGACTTCATGTAGCTCTGCAGGAGAAAATTATTCAGTTTTCTCGGATTTTTTTTTTTTTTTTTTTCCTTGGCAGGTCTGCGTGTGTCTCTGTGTGTTTGGTTGTGTTTCTTTCATTTGTTTGTTTGTTTGTTTGTAAGGAGAAATTTCAGCAAATGCATAAACACAATTGCTTTAAGGTTATAAGAAAATACAGTTTAAAAATGTTACTTTCAATAACAATATAATCTAAGCCATAAAAGTTTCTTCCAGGTATGTGTTGTATACAGGGGTGGAGAATGGAAAACAGTGTGGAAGTCAAGGGCTAAATATCTCAACAGCCATGGAAGTGAAAGTAGGATTTCTGCTGTTTTTCTTATTAAGTCCTGCAAACCAGTGGAAGTCCTGCTTGTGGGTGTGGTGCTAGGAATAGCTGAGCCTAAAGGGAGACCAAAACATTCTGACTAACACACATATTCACAAGCAACAGACACAAAAGTTTTTGAAAACCAAGACAGGCACTTGTTTATGTTGAAAATATGGGAAGAATTTTAATATATTACATTGATTCTTTGCTAAAGTAATCTAAAGCTGTTAACTATATTGTTGCAAAACTGATTGCATTCTCACTTTTTCACTACAAGATGCCTGTGCTAGCCCGTCTTTTGTTGTTAATGCAATCTTAGACCATGGAATCTCCATTTTTTTTATAGCTACCTCATGAAAGAGTGGGGCATCAACCACATACCTAACCTATGTGCCTAATAAGCGGGCAAACATAGAATAATACTTTTCATTGTAGCACGAAATACTTTTATTATGATATAACAGAGTCAGTAAACTTAGAACTAGTAAAGTACAAGGAAAACAGAACAATATACATACACACATGCAAACAAGTTTGAAATTCCATAAGGCTTGAATATAAACCAGATAATAAAAAGCTCCGAGCTATAGCTTGTTAAGATGCCTTCAAGACCACAGAAGGTCTGAAAGATTTTTGTTTTCGTTTTTTTTTTTCCAAGTGTGCTCTTTTCCAGTGTAACACAAAATAAAATTCCATGGTATTGCAGCTGTACTATAGAAGCAATCAGTACCTCAGAGAGAAATTGTCACTTCTACTGCAGAGATGGAAACAGAATAATAGCCTCAGTGACCTTTTGTGGGTCTTTCTTGTTACTTTCTAGTTACTCTTCTCCACTGCAACAGGATTATCTATTCAGGCTTTATTTTACATAAATACAAGTGGAAGTTTAGAGACTTTGGTTTCCTATCAATATATACTCCATAGTACGCAATGCACAAAAATAATGTTTAACAATAATCTATTTTATATCCTTTTTTTTCTTATGAAATGCAACCACTTAAAAGTGAAATTCCAGACCTGATACATAAGCCATCTGCAAAAACTACAAATGCTTTCTGTCAAAGCTTTCTACTAAACATAAACAACATTTCATATAAAGGTCACAATGATCATGATTTTTTTGAAAAATGAAAAAATCCCCAAACCCAACAACAAACAACACATACTTTCTTAGAAGAGGATTATATAAAATAAGTAAATTTGTTCACATAAACAAATACATAAAGCTACTAAGATGAAAATTTCATGTTTTTAATTCTATGTAGGTTTTTTTCCATGTAATATGTGTAAGGTCGACTGGGGACAAATTGCTGATTAGTTTATATTTGTTTACCTCCAGTAATTCCTGTGTAGTTTCAGAGTTCTTCTGACCCATGTTAATAAATGAAAGCTATATTGTCTAGCACAATTAGGCAAGACTGGGAAATATTTCATGGGATAAATTTAGAAAAAAATAGTAATTTTCAGATATATTTTTGAATTTTAGTTGCTATAGTAACACTTTGCTGTACATTTCTTTACTGTATACTCAGAGCTCTATGTGACGAAACAACAATTTTACAGTCTACAATTTAGTCTCAAGAAAAAGATTTTCCCCCTCTGGGAGAACATGATTAGACTGGAGCTTACAGAGCTTCTAAAAGTTTGGGGTCTGTCAGCATTTCTGACTTAATTTCAGGGGTTTATGACCTACTTATAAAACTTCTTTATGGAAGGAAGCTTAGCACAGTTGTCTCCTCCTGGAAACATTCTTTAGTGTTTTTTAATCAAAAATTTTAAAATCCATTTCACAGCTTAATTTATGGACAAATTAAAAAAGAGTAGACTAGAGTAGTGACTTCTGATATCATTTGTGCTAGCTCATAACTTCTTTTTTGTGTGTGAGAAAGATAAAAAACTGATGGAGCGAACGAGAAACGCAGCATCAATAAAATGAAGGAATTGATGTAACTGGGCTGGTAAAAACTGAATAAATTCTTCTGAGCCTCACAAATCTTTTAAATCTTCTAGTATATATTATAATATACCTGCCTATTTGGGTAAAAATGTCAACAGTACATACTAATATATTTAATATATAGATTATATTAAGCTGTGAGAGTTTAAGATTTGTTTCAAAAGCAAATCAGACATTGAATTCTTTTATAAGTAATTAAGGTCTTGATTCCCATGCAAATTATTAGGGATTTAGTGCTAGAATATATATGAACATTTGGGCTGAGGATACATATATTTGCTAAAAAATACATCCAAAGGTTAAGAATTTCCACTGACACCTGTGACAGCCTGTGACCTCATCTAGTTCGGTGCCTCTGGAGTTTTAATCAGATGTCTATTTGCAGCATTAAGGGTACAGATCTTTTCCAAATCCATTCTAACAGGTCAACCAATAGTATGCAATTTGATGTCTGAAAGTTTTTAGCAGAAATAAATTGTCTAAATCCAGGAAATTGAGCTAGATAAACCAGATCTGGAAGACTTCCAAAGCTACCATGACATTTCCAGGTTTGAAGCACAAGCGTGGGTGCTCCTGCATGATAAGCTGTACTCCTTTGGGAGCAGCCCAACATTTTAGGCAGAGATGAGCAACAGGCTGCTACAAGTGCTGGGTTTCCTAAAGTAGTAAAAGTTAACTAACTATAATGCAAGCATATCTTAGGTTCTTAAATCACTTCTAAGCCCTGGAAAATACACTTTTCATTCTCAACTTTTATTTTCTTTATAAAGTGAAAGGATATGCTTACATAAACAGACTCTGGCGGTTAATTTTTCAATTTAAGAATGATCTAATTAAGAGATTAAGCGTTTTTGAAGAAAACCTCAGGGCCTACAGTCAGCTCATATAACATATATTTCTTACCACAGACTCTTTTTTAAGGGGAGAAAGATGACTTCTGTTGTTTTACACAATATCTGGGTATTAGGGAAAATCTTTTTCTGTACACACTGGAATCCGAAGCAATTTCTGTCTGACAAGACTTTATACAAACTAAATATGTTACCCTACTTGTATAAGCTGAAGGTAGAATAAGATCTTTACCTCTAAAATCTGGGCTGCAGAGAGTCTTCTCTTCTGTGTTTTTATGAGAAAACAAAAACAGGGATCTGAACAATATAGCATCTCATTTTTGAGCCGATATTTAATCACAACTATTGAGGATTCATATCCCTCACAAGTGGGAAAATAAAGAAGACAGAAAATAAAGTTGTGACAGTCAGAGATGGCAGCACAATATCAGTCAGGAGCATATATATTCACATCTGCACATCAGATAACTTGGTGAGTCCTTTACCTGGATCATGGCTCCTAGGCACAATAACAGCACAAATAGTAACTTTTGCTCAGACGTGTTAAACATATGCATAGTAAAAAGAAACATTAAAAACCAGCAAATTGAAAATTTTGTAGCAGGAATTACTGTGTGTGACATTCCTGCTATTTCTCTCATCAAAATGTTCTGTTTTCAATGAGGTTTTAGAATTCACACTTCGGTGAAGTGAAAGGGACATGAGAGATACGAGTTTCCTGCTTTGCTACTGTTGTTTGAATAGGAGGCTATTCATTAGTGCTTTACTAATGGTTGTGATGGCTGTGTCTTTGCATTGGAAAAGGTCATCCTATTATAAAAACAGCAGGCACAGCATTTTCTGAACAGCATTGCACACAGCCAAATCCACCATCAGAGGACTCACCACTTTCATTCCACCTGCTGTTTTCTTCTTTTTTTATGAAATCCTGACTTTTTTGCATTATTGTGTTAAAAGTTTCAATCAGATATTTGCAAACTCTACAGCCTTGTTCCTGTTGAGACCCCCTGATCAGATCAGTAGAGGGAACATGCAGGAATTTCACAGTAATAAGCCTTTGATCTGAGTGCTGATGGACACTATCAACTGCTTATAATGATTTTTAAAGGATGCAAGTGCTGCTTGGTTAGCGCAGTTTCAAGCACCCTTGTGCTGCTTTGATATGCCGAGGAAGAGATGGGGTCAAATCTCAACAATTTACCTCTAGCTTGATTAAAGTACTGCAGAGATATAACTTCATCTGATACAGCTCAGGAACCCTCTGAGACCCAAACACTCTCACAGGAGAGAGAAGGACACAAAGTTGCTTCCTCTCTATCTTCATCAGTAATACAGGTGGCATTCCTCCTAACTCCATTCCTGCATGAAGGTCATCACAAGCTACTTCTTTGAAAGCACGATAATATATATATATAGACTATCAGCAATTAAATATCATTTAAGTTATGTGAAAATCCTGTTTCAATGTTTCTCTTTATTCTTTTCTTACAAATTTTTTTTCTAGTTTGATTCAGAAATGGAATTTACAATAGGAAGAGTCACAGAAAATCAGAGGCAGAAAGGAAAATATATTTCCTTGTTCCCATAAGANAGAGTCACAGAAAATCAGAGGCAGTCCTTGTTCCCATAAGGCAGCTTGGTTATTGCCTGTTCCCTTGAGGCGGTGTTCTGTTCTGGAATGTGACTGTAAAACCAACATCTTGGGGTTCTCTGTCAGTGACTTCAGTCTTTCAGCATCGCATTTGCTCAGCTTCCGTTCTTCTTTTTCTTTTTTTTTTTTTCCCCTTGCAAATGCCAGTTTCAAGAACTAAATTGCCCTTATGTTTCTAGAGACAATTTAAGGTTTTACCTGGTCACAGCTTAACACCAGCAGTGGAAATGTTGCAGTCCAAAGGGTATCCTTGATTACAGTAGGACAGTCTCACCGGAGGTTGATATCAATAGCTAGACTGCATAAATGCACACGAGGTCACCATTTAGCCTGGAGGATCTGAGACCCTAGTGTAACACTCAAATAGCATAAATCAGAAATCCTGAAATAATATTGCACTGTTAGAAAATTTCAGTAAGCAGAGATTCTGGTCTTATATGCCTGACAGGTGGCATGAGAAGAAAAGAACCTGACCCCAGGCTATGTTTGCTGAAATGACAGTTAGGAATAAAAGAAACCTGCTTTTATAGGAAAAAAAAAATCATAATAAATTGTCAATTCAACCAATGAGATCCATCATCTTTTTTGAGTAAAACACTTAACTTTTTAAGTCAGTCTCAGGGAATGTCTGTTGCACCCACCTCAGGCCAAGAAAATGACCTTCCTTCACTCATCTAGTACCTTGCAGGCTGCAACAGAGACATCTACATTGTAATTTTTGTTCTTCAAGGGTAGACTTTCTCTTACCTATTAGTGGGGAACAGATAGTGGTAATGAGGTGTACAGGATGAGAAATCAAGATTGTAGAGTTGCGGAGTTGTTCCAGGCAGATTTCTTGCAAGTGAAGATATCTGTAGCATAAAAAGTCCCTAAGTCTTGCAGAAGAGCTGTGAGATGGGCAAAGTGTGAGTTTAGGAACTTTGTGATCAGCAGAACTGGGTTTTTGAAGGACCATGGTGGCATGTTCTAAATGGCACAAACCTAATCCAATGCTGGTGGACTGTTTCCTCTTAAAAAATCCCCTAGAACTGGTTTTAAACAATGTTGTGTAGAAAGTAAAGCCTCTAGAATTGTTCAGATCCACCACTGCCAACATTTCCTCATGTTATGATTTCCTTTAGTAGGAGTACTCTACTGAGAGATCTAAATATATTAATTTTGATCCAGTTTGCATCCTTAGGAATTTTTAGTACTGAAAAACAGCATTGAAGATCCTCACAAAAATTATCTTACATTAATTCCATGAAACACGTCTAAATCAGTATGCTTTAATGGCTGGTGCACTGCACAATTGTTTGGAGGAAAAGGTTCTGTAGCTAGCTCTGACAGCAAGTCATGACAAGGCAGTGACTTTCTTTCTGTGTTCCGCGATCAAAAGAAAATTGTTATTCTGTTGAGACCACAACATGGTGTCAGACCTTTTCTGACCTGATAAATTTTCTCATCAAAGGATCATATATAATGAGGAAAATGATGAATTCTGGAATCTGTCGCGGTTTGCAGATGGTCCAGATCCACCTATCACACAGT
Source organism: Psophia crepitans (assembly GCA_013399095.1). Lineage (NCBI taxonomy): Eukaryota > Metazoa > Chordata > Aves > Gruiformes > Psophiidae > Psophia > Psophia crepitans. The sequence goes on along the minus strand of VWZZ01004893.1, from coordinate 87,749 downwards.
AACCCAGACAGCTACAGAAAATAGAAAAATGATTCTCTATCACTATGAAGGAAGAAATTATATAGAATTTATTTTTTTTTTTGTCAGTAGCCAGACATTTATATGTACAGGAGTCCCTCTGAATATATGACTATACCCCCGATGTTTCATCTTTCGCCATTATGCTGTCCTCCTTCCAAGTGATTTGATATCCTGCAGTACTCCATTGGTCTGTTTAAACTTTCTAGTCTCTACACGAATTGGAGAAGAGTTTGTTTTCCTCCAACAGAAACAGATCTTTTGTGGTAGAAAACAAAACTAGTTTATTTCTTACAAAGGCTAGAGAACTTGAGTTTAAAAATCACATTGGCCTCAAGCCCCCACTTTTGTGAAGGTCTGACTTCATCTCTTAACTTGAATCGTATCTGCTTTCCCTACATTGTGGTGTTAAACTGTAGTTTGTTGCAAAGTTCTTGCCCAGGGAGATAGAGATTTGATCTAGGTCTTTCCATCTCCCAGTACTGCCCTGTGTGTCTTCTGGTATTTCTTAAGCGCGCAATGTATAGGAAGTCCTTTGGATATAGGACTTCTCTTGCCACTGGCTAGCATAATGAGCTATCTTTTATTTCTTCCTCTGTTGTATCCTAAGTTTTCATTCTTGCCTACACTGAAGCCCCTCTAAAATGAAGGAGTGTAGAGCAGCCATACATCTCAGACATTTTTTAGCCTTAAGAATATAGAACTCTTACAAATTAGAAGGTGTATAACACCTTGTGCTAAGCTGGTCACACAATTTACTGTTCTGTTTTCAAAGCATTCAACAAATAACTGTCTACTATTCTAAAGCTCACTTCCAACTTCCCCAGTAGTGGTTTCATTAATTTTTTTTTTCTTTTTTTTAATTTTTATTCTTAATGAAAGGAAACGTGGTCATGATGTTTTTACTGAATATATTGTTTGAGACTGGCCATACTTGGTGGACTTATTTCCCCACAGAACTTAGATAGAAGCTGGACTACTGTCTACCAATTTTGAACAATCATAACTTGTACCATTTTGAACTGGTACAATCTAGACATAAAGCTGATTAGACTACCATGCATTTAAGGTTCCTTATAACTATAATTTACAGTGCAGGAAATTTATGGTCTAAAATAAAAGTATCAAAAGTTTTTTTGGGTTTTTGGTTTTGATGTCTCAAAAGTAGAACATTTCTCGACTACCGAAACAGCTATATGTTTCCTTCCAGCTAAATCTAAACTGATACAGAATCTGGGCAATCACTCTTATTTCAGTAATTTAAAATGTTGTATTCATCTAATAGGTAGGCATACAGTAATGGCTTGAATTATCAAAATGCTGAAGGGTAAATTTCACAGTTTACAACTATGGAATGCATAGCTATACTATTTTTTAATGAAACTTGTGTAGCTGAAGAAAAATCCCTTGAAGAAACTGCTATTGCTCCTACTAGAATGAGTCTAACATACAGTATGCAACTTTTAAAGAATGTTGAAAGAATGCAACTTAAAGAGTGACATTTCTAAATATGTAAACAAACAACTGTCTAAACCAAATTTTTCTTTGTTGTTTCCAAATAGAGGAAAGCTGCTGGAAATGAGAAAAAGTAACAAAGAATATGCTTATAAAAATCAAGGGAAAGCAATACCTCATTCTGTATAACAGTAAGTTCTTACTGTTTCTGAAGAGATTATCTATTGCAACAGGATACCTGTTTTAGGAGAGATTACTGCTGTTTAGCAAAGAATGGCCCTTTAAAAATGGAAATAATGTGGAAAATATGAGAGTGATTTTTGTTATTGGTTTGGGTGAGGGAAGAGAGAGTAATGTGACGGTACCATAAACCTTATTTCATAGTGCAGTTCAAACAGATTATTATTAAGCGTATTGTTATTTATCACAAAACAAGAGTTCACCTGACTACTGCATACGTGGAAGAACTAGTATATCACTATGGAACTAGCCACACAGCTAAAGCCATTTAACAGAATTTCAGAAGCTTAGTCTCAGCTCTTTAGGGAAAAGTGTGCTCTTCCTCTCTATAAACACGAGACGCTGTCCTATTTTTGCTGTTGTTCATAGTGTCATAGCATTTTATCCTAATCCACATTAACTCAGTATATATCTGTGATGTGAGAGTGGTGTAGCAGTATTGTAATTAGCTATAATAATTAAAATTCAGTGTTTCACAGAAATGGTTGACTGTTTTGCATACTGTACATTGTATTTGCTCCTCGTTATTTCAGTCAGCTATTTGACACACACTACATTTTCCTGCAAAAACATTTTCTCTTTACAGATGGAAAGATAGAAGGTTTTAAAAAAGACTGGCGGGGTTGAAACCTCAGTAGATGTAGGGAATTGCTAATTGCATAATATGGTGCTGCAAAGCTAGTTAATTTTCTTAATGAACGCCATAAAGTAGTTTTCAAAAAGGATCAAAACAGGAAATCATGCTGAGTGACCCTTATTTGAAAATCACTTCTGAGGCAAACAGGAAATATTTGTACAGACCTGGTATCTGAGTCTTCAAATGCTGATGTACAGCACCAGCTTTCTGCAAGTCAGAATTTCCACTGGGAGAGAAAAAGAAGTTCCACCGATGGGAAAAGTTGTGGCTGGGTTACCCCACACAAAGTGTGGTTACAGTGGAGTGGTGCACCCTCCCCACGGTAGTCTTGAGGCACCTGTGGAAGGATGATTATTTGCACCTCAATACTTCCATTATTTACAGCCCTGGTGGGGCAGAAATGGGATCCTGGGCAGGGGGTGGGTCGAGGGAGACATTGAAGGGGCTGGACAGGGTAAGCCATGTTGGTGTTAGGTTGACAGTTGGACTTGATGATCACAGAGGTCCTTTCCAAACTCAGTGATTCTATGATTCTATGATTACTGTCATTAGGGACCTGACAACGTAAATCCTGAACCTTCCAACTCTTTCATTAGCTCTCTTCAAAGAAAAGTGCAAGTCTGCCATTTTCACCAGAGTGGTAAGTTTAAAAACAAATAGCAAGAGGGAGTTTCAAATGCCGAGTTCCTGTTAACACAGTTAAGTGCCTAAGTTCCCTTGCTCAATGCATGGGGAACTTGGCTACCTAACTCTGTGTATAATCTCTGGAAGCAGAGAGGAAACTTTAAGACATGTAATTCAAATATAACAATGTCCCTTTTGGATCCTTTTGGCAAAAGGACATAAGTCTTTTAATCGTTATAGACATGCTTTTGCAGCCTGTATACTTAATTACTGGCCTTGGGATCTGATATACAGGCATCTATATATGTTGAGGGGTAAGAAAGCAGTTATTAGAAAACGTAATCTAATACAAAGGAACCATTTACTCACCAGCATATCTAAATATGTTATTTTTATTCTCAGGAGAAGAATTTCTTATTTAGTTGTACCACACACATACCCTTTCATAACAGTTATTGACAATATATGTTCATGAAATACAAGATATCCCCATTGTATTTATATTAAAAATCATCTACAAGTAAACTGACACAGAGCTGAAAATATTCTAACAGAGTATTATATGTATTATGTCAAAGTACTTGGATTTTCTGTTTAAGTTAAATATTAACCTATAAATTACACAACAAATAACATAGAGCAAAATTATAAATTGAAAATGAAATTATTTTGATTACATTCTGATTACCCCCACATGTTTCTTTTTGCTCTGGGCATAATTAATGTGTAGGCTTTTACTCCACTTTTGTGTCTTGCTTTTGGGCTAGCCTCATTGGGTTCTAAAATTCATAAGGACAATGACTAGAAACAGAAGGAAGCTGCTGGCTATGGTCAAAGTTCATCAGCGAGTCACAGAACTTCACTGAGCTGTTGAAATGCTCACAAATATAAATGAAACTGTATATCAGATACCAGCTTTACCTTGTTTATATCTTCAAATAATGGAGGAAAAAATCATCGGCCGAATAATAGGATTTACCCTTTGAGACAACTCAAATTTAATTACAAATTTAATGTTTAACATCTGTGTTGGCGACATGGACAATGGGATCGAGGGCACCCTCAGCAAGTTTGCTGACAACACCAAGCTGTGTGGTATGGTCAACACACTGGAGGGAAGTGATGTCATCCAGAGGAACCTTGACAGGCTTGAGAGGTGGGCCCGTGCAAACTGCATGAAGTTCAACAAGGCCAACTGCAAGGTCCTACACGTGAGTCAGCACAATCCCAAGCACAGCTACAGGCTAGGTGGAGAACGGATTGAGAGCAGCCCTGAGGAGAAGGACTTGCGGGTGCTGGTTGATGAAAAACTCAACATGAGCCAGCAGTGTGCACTGGCAGCGCAGAAAGCCAACTGTGTCCTGGGCTGCATCAGAAACAGCACAGCCAGCAAGTTGAGGGTGATTCTCTCCCTCTACTCTGCTCTTGTGAGACCCCACCTGGAGTACAGGTTGGATGGTTCTTTGGGAAACCTGGTCTTTGGAGGGTGTCCCTGCCCATGGCAGGGTGGCTGGAACTAGACGATCCTTGTGGTCCCTTCCAACCAAAACCATTCTATGATTCTATGACCTTGGGGGGGGGGAAGAAACTGCACAAATTATATTTTGAGGGTAAATCACATATATTATATATAATCACGCTCACAATGTAAGCACTCCTGAGTCTTTTTGCACTTGGTAGCCTCATATGTTTTATTTTACAACCTAACAGCACACTGACAGTAACTGTCTAAGAAGATTCAAAGGTAAGCGTATTTCAACCTGTTTTTTCCGACATGCCAGAATTACCAAAACATTTTAGCCTTATAAAAGTCCAGTGTCATTGTAAAAATCTATGTTTTATGATAACACACATTTCACATTCCCTTTCTGTTGTGAAAAATTGAATAAATATGACTCTCTCATTGTCTGCAGATTTGCTGAAAACCCATTTAGAATAAAAAATTAAAGTGGTCTTGCTACAGTATTTCATTAAATGCTACCTAATTACCCATGTGTTTTCTTTTCTTTTGAATATCGGCAATTTCTTTTTTCTAATATAATTAAATATAATTCAGAATGTAGTAAAGAATAGAGGAATTTTGTGAAGCAAAATAAAGTCTTATGAAACTCAACTGAATTAAAGATTTATGTCGTGTATGAATTTGGATTAATAGATTGACTGGATAAAGCAACTGTAGCAAAGATTCACCTGAAATATAAATGTGCCATACACAAAAAGGATACAGATAATGCTTCTGCTCTTGAAACCCAGGTACTCCACAGTAAGAGATAAGGAAACGTTGCAGTACAGATAAGGGATCCTCTTCCCCATTAACTTTTCCTCCACTGCCTCTCATTGGTAAGAGGTCTCTAAGTTTATTTTACATTAAAAAACATAAAATTTAATATCTTTTTTTTGTAGTGACTGTAATCCCTAAAAACAGCCACCCTTCTTAGATTCTCAGTATTCTATGGATTTTAAGTACCAACATAGCTTCTGTCAATAAACATCTCTGAGCTACTGTTGCATTACACAATTCTTCTTTTTTTTCTTTTTTTAAAGGTGTGACCTATGTAGAGGTCAGCACAATACAGTTCATAGTAGTTGAATCCTTAGTCTTAAATGCAAATTTATCATGTTCCCCAAACTGTTCTTTAGTCTCTTATGTGCAATCCTTCCACGTATGCATCTTTCCTTCCCTCTTGGTTACTGCCAATTTCAAATCAAAAACCTTGACAGTAAGCTCTCTACTTTCAGCCACAGTTTTTTCAGGACTTTTTTCTCCACTGACCTCATCATTTGCTTGTAAAGATATTGCATCAGAATTGTGACATGTGAATGTTTCACGTTCGTATGCCACTACCACTACGGTTCAGTATTCTTTGGTACTTAATTATGGTAACCTGAGTTATTCCTTGAGTTTTTGCAATTGTTACTTATGAGTGTTAGCTGTTAGCATAACTAAAGTGTAAATAATAAACAAAGGTACATTTGAAGTTATGTATCACAGTATTGTGTGAGGGCATAGAATACTCCAGGTAATGGATAATATGGACATCTCAAAGCCATGTGTGCTGGAATGGGTAGAACATTGCAACATACTGGACTATTGACAGCTGGAGTATTAGGGAAGTGGGAGAAGGGTTATATAATCAAGTTTCAATTGACTGTATCTCAAGGAGTTCATGACAAAATGTCACAAAAGCTGCAGAATTCAGTATTAGACTTTAAGTGGTTCGGTTTGTAAACTTTTTTTTTTTTTTTTTTTTTTTTTTTTTTTTTTTTTTTTTTTGCATTTGGGTTGGATATTTGTGGATGTGATCCAATATAGAGAACAGAAAAACAGCTGAAAATTAAACTGTGCTATGTAATGCATTCTCAGTTCTGTAAGGATTCGTGAGATGTCTTAATAGTTGACATCCCCAGAAGGATTTATTCTATAGTAACATTTCACACGTTCAGTCAGAAAACTAATGTCTGAACAAAATATTTTTAAAATTTTTTTTACAGAGAGAAAAACTTTTCCTCTGAGATTCAACTAAATGCCCAAAATCTCAGCTGTTTTCAGACACAAAACTACTATAGCCTCATATAGGTTTGATTTTTTTTTTTTTTTTTAAAAAAAGGCTCACAAGTCTTTAAAAGTAAGTTGTTGTTAAGCAAAATAAGATTTCTACAGGAGGGAACCAAAATATGGGGTTTGGTTTCTCAAAACCAGTGTTTAACAAATACTAGGGGTAGGGGAATGCTTGGGGGCGAAGCAGAGACTCACAAAGCAGAAAGAGAATCATTTAGTTATTTCTTATTCTTTTCCCACTCCATATAAAACCTATAGCTGTTAGGTTAGGTCCTTCTCTGAAAATGTCTTGATTCATGCATGTCTCATCTCTGGTTGAAAATATCGCTATAAATTCTTAAAAATAGAATTTGTAAAACAAATCAGTTGTTTAGTTATAGTGCTTGCATCTTGAATTATTGGTTTCTGTCCAGATTGCTTCATTTGCCTGACAACTTTTACTCTCCTTTCCTATCCCTTATTGCATCTAATGCAGTTTGGCACTGGGAATGCTTTGTAGATAACCCACAGAAACAACATTTCCTCCCATTACCCAGATGGGTTATTCAATAAGTATAGCACAAGTGACCTTGTCACTCCCATATTTTCAAATGCTCTTTTCATCTGAGCACTAATCAAAAGAATCTCTGTTCTTCCAAAACATAATAAAGATAACTTTATCTTTGATTCTGAGCACAACCCAGACAATAATGAGAGCAGTATTTTGATTATTTATTCCAGAATCCAATTTCAGAATTCAAACCAGTGCGTATGTATGTAAGACCAATAAGTTTCAGTGAAGTGTTGCAGCGGGAATTAGATTTAACAATATTTCAGTACAAGCACTTTCATCTAGTAGTGACAAATGATTACATCTCTTAGACAAATTCTCTTAAAAGAAATAGTGAAAAAAAGAAGTAAATTTTTAGTGAAGTTTGAATAATTTTTATCCTAGACAAAAAGGAAAATTTTCAACTGGTAAATCATGTACTTTGAAGTAAACACAGGAGAGCTATTAAGCAACCCAAATATTTTTTTTTTCCTAAGGGAATTTATATAACTATATCATATGCATGTGATATTACTTCTATATTTTATCTTTATTAGAATAGCATTCAAAGGAAGCTTAAGTGTGAAAATGTCTTTTCACTAGGTGCTCAACAAACATATAGCAGAAAATGACCCCCAAATTTTGTTTCTTTTCTTCTAGTGGTATGGGTAAGGTCCTGTCAGTTGTTTTGTTTGAGAAACTTAGATGAGCTTCTCCAAAGAATGGAGTGATGACTAAATATACACATCTATATGTGAGCAATCTGTATAGACTCCCTTTAGATGCTGCAGAAGAAAGATGTTTTCTGTTCTGTGATTCATCTCAGTCTACAGTTTACATCTAAAATAGGTCCATTCAAATCTGCCCTGAATGTGTCTGTTTCTCTTCATTGACTACAAAATGAACCCAGGCTGAGTATTTCAAAAGTATATGCATACCTTTTAGGCAGTTAAGTGAAATTAATTCCATACCTTGAATCAGATTTAAGGTAATTAGGTAGACAATGTCTCTGGTGCACCAGTTGTGCTTAATCTTGCTGTGGTAATCTCAAGTGTTGCTGTCCTGTCTGTTTCAGGATTTTATTTTTACACTGTAATCTGCAGAAGGGAATGTTTCCTCACCCTCCAGCTGCTCTGTCAGTGCTGCAGGAATAGTTTCCCTTTTGCCAGTTCCACGGTTCCAAACCACCCCAGTCCCATGACTTTCAACTGTGCAAATAAATGATATCTTGTCTGCTGAAGATTAATACTGATACTCTGTTATGGATATAGAGACAGTGATTTCCACAGGGCGATGCTATGGGACTGCTGGATGTGACTGAATTGCTGAGGAACCTGCAGAACTACTCTGGGAAAGTGTCACGCGGATAAAGAGATGAGTTTGTGTGAAGACAAACAAGACCTTATAAAGATTATTTTTCTGGGACTCTGTACCACCTTAAAGCAGCATTCAAAGTCATGCCCTGCTAGCTGCTTTGTGTTGAGTCATACTTCAGCACAGACCCAAGTTGTTTGTCCTGTCTGGCTCAGCTAACCTGTTCAAAGATATTTCACAGTTGACTGTACTTCGTAGTAACATATCTGCTTTTAATATTTCAATAAAACCTCTTCCTTTTCCATCTAGCACTGCAAGAACAGGGTGTTTAATGACAAATCAGTGCACATGTGAGTTTGTGTGATTTGCCAGACACACAAACATCCCTATTAATTTAATGCACTACATTGTCACCTTTTTACAATATATTGACATGCAATATAGAAGAGGGTGATAACTTACCAATTGCTTGTTTCTATCCAATAGACCTGTCACACAGATACATCACAAAAAAAAAAAAAAGACTTATGGGGTTGTACACTGACTACTTTTAATGCAGTGTTTATTTACTATATTATAAATAGAGTGAAGTACTATAGAGAACACAATCTACAAAGTATATATTCTACGCACCTCTGTGTCAACTGTGGTAAAATAAAATTCGTAGGAGAGGATTCTTCTGACCAAATGTGCATATATGTCATCCAGAGATCTACTCTACGTAAATTTAACTAGGCCCTCTCTGTAGTCAATGGAGAAAGCTAGGCATTTCTAGTGTGTGATTTATCTGACCTATACAAGAATTGTGCTTTAAAGTCCGATGAAACTTCTTACAGAAGTACTTTCTTCTAGCTACTGAGTGCAGGAGCAGTTTAGATAACCGCTTAAAATATAAACAATCAGACTAGAGACCTTTACATTTCAACAGATGAAACCTGCACACTATTTTGTATTCAGTTCTGTGCATTGACCTCCATTTAACTGGGCACAAAACTTTGAAATCTTGTAGATTTTTAATTCTACTAAAAAGAGTTAGTACATGAACTGGGCTTGTTTAGTCTAGAAAGGAGGAGGCTGAGGGGAGACCTGATCCCTCTCTACAACTACCTGAAAGGAGGTTGTAGTGAGGAGGGTGTCGGCCTCTTCTCCCAAGTAGCAAGCGACACGACAAGAGCCTCAAGTTGCGTCAGGGGACGTTTAGATTGAATATTAGGAAAAACTTCTTCACAGAGAGAGTAGTGAGGTGTTGGAACAGACTGCCCAGAGAGGTGATTGAATCGCCATCCCTTTTTGAATGGAGACATTCAAAAAACATGTAGACGTGACACTCCAGGACATGATCTAGTAGGCATGGTGGTGTTAGGTTGATGGTTGGACTTGATGATCTCAGAGATCCTTCCCAACCTTAGTGATTCTATGATTCTGTGATACACTGATTTTAAAATATCAATAAAAAGTGAAGAATGCTGTGTAATAAAAGGACATTGAGTGGTTACACAAGGCAGGATGGTAGGGTCTAGACTGGTAATAAATGGGGAGGGAAAAGGAAGCGTGAAAGAATGTGATATTTAAGAATGAGATCAAATATGTTTATACCTGACAGCAAAAGCATTGCATCAGAGCTGTAATATTTTAATACGTGTTTGCGTGTGACGCTATACAGTGTTGAGAACAGTTCATTATGAAATCATGAACAACTGCTGCAGTTTGAAGATCATTTTGTTGACAAGCAAATAATTTTAGTAGTCTCAGCTTTTCTTTAGGAATTACAAAAGCATAATCAGAGCTGCTAAACATATTACAAATGAGACAACTTGCCTGCAAAAGGACTTGCAATCATCGTTAATTTGACAGGGAGGTATTGTAAACAAGAAAGGCCAAAAAACACTTGGGTGATAATTTAGATGTGCAGGCAGAGTGCAAAACCAGATAATCTTTAATTCATCTGCGATGATTCTCAACAGTATAGTTAAGTGAACTCCTATTTGATATTGATTTTACAACATGCATGATTTCTCTAAGGACAAAGAAACTTTGTGACACGATTTCAAGTTTGTAGAGGTAAAGTCAACCTTCTCATTCTAAATGTATCTATGTGTGTGTATATAAATGAAGCATCATATTCGTATTCCAGAAACTTTGACACGTATTTATTGCAGATACGACTAATTGATCCAAGGAGCCTTGCAACTCTAAAAGATGCACAGACCAAAGGATAGATCCAGTACATAGTTTAATACACGTAATACTAAATTGTCTAATGTGATTTGAGCATCTGGCTTCGTGCATTAGGTGCCCAAGCAATGTGTCTGGAGATTTACATTCTTCAGAATGAGATCTGCGATAAACAGTAATTGACAACTGTAGAGGTAACTAGACTTTATGAATAGGTGTTGAGTACAAATATCTTGATTCTCATCCTCTAACTAGTTCTTGCATATCTAGCTAAGTGCCAAGAGGTACTACTTCTTTCTATTGATATAGTTAAAAGCTGATGGTGGTGGTTAAATTATTTCCTTAAAATGAAGACATAAAGGGCAATCTTTGTATTTCAAATTCTTTTTTTTGCAGGCTTCTGTTTCTTCCCGCCCATCTTCTCAATCCTGATCTCATCAAATGGACATTTTTTGCACTTAAATTCACAATTCTCAGAAGACTGCCTAAACCAAAAATCTGTAGACTTTGAAGGTAAAAGCAGACTGAGATGGTAGAATAAAAGGGGATCGGAATTTGTAGTTTTCTCCTTTTTATGCAATTCCATGCTGGAGAAAATTTTTAATAACCCACTGGGCAAAAGACAAAGAATAAAGAATAGAAATCTTTAACTTTGTTATTAGGACCTAATGTGGGATCCCAGACTTATTTTTTTCTTCAATCATTTTTGGTATATTTTGCATTTAACAACTTCTGCATCAAGTGCTCTGGCTGACCTACAACGTAATCACCCAAATCAAAAATCCTATTGTAAATCAAATTTCCTTATGCAAAATAGAACACTTCACAGGAGAGTTGGACAAACCAGTAACAAATGAATCACATTTTCTTTTATAACATATTAACTGTTCCTGTAAATATGGGAGAAGCAGCAGCTATCATATATCTTAACTTTCATAAGACTATGACAGTTCAGCTTTTTCTTTTAGAACTTTTTTCCTAACTTTAGATTACACTCAGTGCTATAGGATTTAAGGGTTTCTGGTCTTGCAATATGGCAATATGGTGATACGGCTAACATCTGTGTCATGTTTAGCCTGTCAGTTCACATGCACATGCCATTTTTTTACACCGGATTTTGTTATTGTCAGTTATTTTTATACATATTATACAAAGTTTATGAAATACCTCTTGGACTTAGAGAAGCAAAGAAGTACCTTAAACAGATCTTGCAAATACTGTCTTCTAGTTTTTTTATTATTTCATTTGAAAGCTACTGTCATGCCAGAGGATGACAACAGCAGCCCCAGTCTTAACGTCAAACCCATAACATTTCTTTGATTGTGTGGATCCCCAAACACTGAATTCAGTGAAGAAGAAACTGAGACAAAGAATTTGACTAAAAATTCTGGTCCATGCAGTGATTTGACAGCAGGTTCAGGAATCTGTTTTCTCCCATATTGTTGGAGAAATGCTCTGCTGCACTCCAGCCCAGCTAGTCTTTCAAAGCATTGTGCATAATAAACAACACTAAATATAATTGAGAGTTTGTTATTTAAAAACTACTCTGAAAAAACACTGACAGGACAAAAAACCCCAAAAGTGCTACTGAGTTGGTTTTAATGTTTTGTCCTAGTGCAAATTCAGATTAAATTGTGGCTGGAATATTAGCTTTAATTATATAGATATGTAATATTAACTCAAGCTTAGTACTTTTTATGCTTTTAAGAAACTAAGAGCTTGCTTCTGGGTAGTAGTTGCCTACAGCCAAAATATCCAAGGCGAGTGTCTTCCATTTTGTCTGGACTGCTGAGTACTTAAATGAAAATTGTATCCTGTTCTGGGCAGGAGTGATCTTAGTTATTCATGACTCCCTTCTAATAACCAGAAGATCTTCGAGTTAGACTTGCATCTTTTAGGCTGTGAATCTTGCAAGTGTTCAATATATCTTGATTTATGATTGTTCTGAGCTCTGGAAATGCAAGTGAGTTGTTGCTTACTGGATATAAATAGAATGGATCTATGATGTTTGAGAAGATAGTAATTCCCATCACACCCAGCCCTCAGTTCTGTGGCAGACTAGGCAGTCAGGATTGATGAAGCAATATTCACCTCTCTGTATCTCTCTGGAGTTGGATTTGGCTGCTTTAATGGAAGGGATGAGGAAGGGTCTTTTAGCCTGCAGAACACTTTCAGCATGAACTTTCAGGAATTCATTATAAATCGTATTGTCCTTATTAGCTTTCAGGTTTTTTCTAGCAGTATTTGAGCTCTCACTTCTCCCTGTTTAACCTGCCTACAGAGTCATAATAGTGCATGCTATTGTGTATGTTATCACCAAAATGGGTTAATGGAGACAAAATATGTAAAATGGGGAGGCTAGTGCAAAATTATAATGATCAATTGGATTGTCAGCTATTCATCCAGTAAGTGAAATGTCTGAATCTGTGACCAAATTTTGATAGAACTGGACTATTGTCTTGTTAACAGTCCTTCAGATGTCATTTGACAAAACCAGTAGAAACTGATGATGCCATAACTTTGGAGTTAGCTCAGACTTATGCTTTCTTGAGACCTCAGGGTTTTGTTGTTGACTCAACAGCAGACCATCCAAGAAAGTCTATAGCTTTAATGTCCTTAATTTTGAAGTCTAGGATCAGGCCCAGCCCAGTGCCTTAACCGTAAATGATGTCTAGAAATCCTAATGAGGTAAAGGAAGCGATGGCTTTGGTGTTTTTCTTCCCATGTCTTTGCCACTTTTAGATTCTCTATAGGAAAAAAAGGAAAAAAATCTGTAACATTTCCAAATGAGTTTATCAAGTTATAACTGTGGCTATATTAATGCAGAATAACGATAGATACACAATTTAAATTTAAATAACTTTTATGCTTGTTACTGCACTGCAACTTATGTCAGTAGCAATAACAAACAAACAAAAAACCCCAGCTACCACAAAGATTTTGTCCAACACCCATTGAAAAGCCATTCAGACACGCTAACTGTAACCCGTTGTATGTTTAGTTATTTTTTCATTTAAAGAGACAATGTTCCCAATCCCATTTTACACTTGTATGCATTTCCTAGTTATTAAAAAAGAATACATGTATGCAAATTATATTCTTCTCAGTTGGCAAGAAACAATGCATAATGTATTATCAACTTCACATTCAATTAATGCATCATTTACAACCCACTGGAAATAGACAATGCTAACAAGTTATTATGTGTTGAAGTAACAATAAACTGCCTGAGGTGTAACTGAAAATGAAACAATGTGTTACAAATAGTAACTAGCATTCAGTAAATAAACATTGTGTAGAAAACAATTGCTTTGAAATGGAAAGTAGTCAACTAGTCCAAACATTATAGGATTTGGCAAACACTACTATTCCAGAATGTACTGCAATTTGGTGTCCAAGACCAGATCCTTCTTCCAGTATAGCATTACGCTATTTTTACTGAAGACTTTTCTGAAGCAAGTCAGTCTCTAACTGGAAGAATCTTGTCAGTGACTCAATGACAGACCATCCAAGAATGTCTATGGCTTTAATGTCCTTGATTTTTGGAGTCTGGGATGAAGCTTAGCGCACTGACTTAACCGTAAGTGATGTCTAGAAATCCTAATGAGGCAAAGAGATGGCCGTGGTGGTTTTCTTCTCATGTTGTTGCCATTAGTAGTGCGCAATGCCTCAAATAATTTAATAATTTTGTAGTGGTATTATAGGTATTATAGAAGTTTGTAAGGATACATTGGAAATTTATTGATCAGCTTGGGTTTTTTATTACATCATGGTGTTTATAATTTATATACCTTTTTAAAATTTTTACTTTCAAACAACTTTTGTGTTAATAATACTGTGGACTCCAGGCAACTCTAATCCACGAACTAATAAGCCTCGAAGAAAGAGAAAAGGAGTGGATCAGGAGTCAAGAAAGTACAAGTAATTGTTCAAAAGAACAAACAAACTTAAGGTGCTGGTTCAGCTTCAGTCTTGATTGCTCGAGATAGATACTGACCAGGCTCCAGCCTTGGTTTAGCTATATAACTATATAAGAACTGAGCTATGTAACTATTCAAGTCAAGCCAGGAACAAATAGCTGTGATTAAAGCTCCTATAAATCATTACACAGAGAAAACATAGATCCATTTCTTAATGAGAAAGGTGAACTAATGATTCATGATATAGGGGAGACCGAAGCAACTGTGACTGTTAGCTAACATGATTGGACATGAAAGAACAACAAAATAATACAAGCACAAGTCCAAATAGGAAACTAATAAATTAAAGAATGATTATTTCATATAAATATTGTAAATCAGTATGACTAGTTTAAATTCACCTTAAAGATCTGAAAGAATTACCTGGAATAATTTGAACTACTAGTGATTTCCAAAAATGTGGAGAGGATGTACAAGGTCATACAACATAGGGCAATTTTAAGGAAAAAGCATTATACCAAGAAAGTGTAAATGAGTGGATTATTATCAGTATAAGGAAAGATACTGGAACTTATTCTAAAATAATTAATTTATAAGAATTACATAATAAAAAACCAAAATGGATGTGTAGAGAATTAATTACATCATACTAATATAATTACTCTAGTTTATAGAGTTGCTAGCCTTGTGGACGAGGAAGAAACATTAGATGTGGTATGTCTTGACACAGCATTTGAGACAAACTATTCTCTCATTCTCAAGAGCAAACTAAAAAACCATGGTCCAGATAGAATCAGAAATAAATTAAAAACTTTATAAAGAGTTTTTTGATTATATCTGCTTTAGATTATCGTCATCTTTATGTCTTTCTGTATAATGTAGGAAATAAAACTACAGCAATGATTCCTATATGATACCTACTTTGTTACTGAAATTTATTTTAGCTAAATATTTGAATTCTTCAGATGAAGTAATGCCATCATCAGACTGATTTAATATATTTAACCAATACTTTACAGTGCTTTTATTCTGTTTGCTAATGCACTTCTATCAAGACTATTTCCAGCCTTATACAGCCCTCTAAACAGCTTCAAGTGTATCCTATTTATCTAATGAAGAAGTATAAGATAATACTACATTGCAGATTGATCTAAAGCTCAGGACAGAGAACAAGTAGCCTCAAACTGGTGACAGGTTCAAAATACCAATGAGTTCTTCTGAAATAAGAACATTTGAGGTTCAATGTGACAAAGTGCCGGCTCCTGCACTTTGGCCACAACAACCCCAGGCAGCGCTACAGGCTGGGGG
>VWZZ01004893.1:10903-61318 GCA_013399095.1 Psophia crepitans | reverse complement strand
GAGGTCCCTTCCAACCCTTGTGATTCTGTGATTCTGTGATTCGGGATAGTATGCTCTAGCCTGTGAGTTTATTACCAATAGAGCTATGTGAAGCTTAGTTAGTTATCTTTGCAGATGCTCACACAGATGTTTTCTTTGATTTACATTTAAGTTGATTCATGCACATCAAATTCCAGATGAGCTTAAAGACTGTTTGAAAACCAGTCCTCCAAGGGATAATGAGAACAAATTGTTGGTTTTAGATTTAGTTTCATGAGTTTCTGGAATGGACTGTGTGGGAGAATAATCCAGTTCTTCAGGATAGAAGTATTGCAGTATATGCTAACCTTGATTTCTCTAAAGAATTTGATGTTGTATTTTACCTATGAGTGTAAATTTAAAATTAATTTTAAATTTATTCCATTCTTAGTGTTTCAATTAGACATGAAATGGCTAGGGAAAAGAAAAATCTGTCTTGATCAACTACATGATTCCAATTTTTTTTCATGTTTGTTTATTTTTCAGTCTTTCTCTGACAGAATGGAAATTAAAAGCTAAAAAGTTATCAAGTTGGAGAACAATGTGCTCTTTACTGATTTGTCTTGCTTTGGATTAAGCTGATCACCACCATACCTATGTTTAGTAAGGAATTCTTTCCTAGGTTGAAATGGCGGTTGTCTTGCTTTTGGGTTGTTTGATCGTCTTTTCCCTACAGCCTAGGAACTGATTCACTTTCACTTCCTGTTTGGAAATGTCACATCACTAAATCTCTTTTATTATAGGGACCTTGTGAGACAATTGTAACTTCGATGTTCTTTGATCCCTTCAGTAATCTGGTACTGGCACTGCACAGCAATGTCTATAACTGAATCCTACCTCAGGTGTTTCTTCAGAAAAGTCAACAGATTTAGTCTTCTGCATTTTTTTTAATAGAAACTACATTTTCTAAGCTTCCAAATACTCATTAATTTTTTAACTGCAATAAATTGGCTACATAGTATTGTGTTTTGGGATTACAAAAGAATTCGTTGTACATACACCTATTCTGAAATACAATACCTGTAAATACCCCAAAGTCAAAGGCAGGTAGCTCGAGAAGACTACAAAATGAGCTGGAAAAGGTAGCCATTTGGGAATACCTGCTGCCATGAATTTGAAAATTCCCTGTTCCACAATGAGTATGGAAGACATTAGTCATTGCTAAGTAATAGAAAGATTCTTTTTTAAAAGCCCAAATCATACTCTGCAGAGCAAAGACACAGGAAAAAAAAATAAATCAATTCCAGATAAATTTAAAAGCTCCTCAAAAAATATTTAAGAAAAGAATTGCAAATAGATAAATCTCTTATATAATTATTAAAGCTTTCTGTATGAAGGATTTTAGTTGTGTCTTCGGAAAATCTGCTAAAAGGATTCTGTATACAACTGAGATAGTATACTTCATACATTGCCCTTGCTTGTTCTTCATTTCCAAATATTTTAGCTGATAGTATCTGTATCCAGATTTCTAATAATGTTAAGAGTATGTCCACACAATTAGATTGTGGTCTTTTACCACAACCAGTCAGTTGTGGTAATTGATTTGTCTAGGATGATACTTTTTAACACCTACTGGTCAGCATTACATAACCTTCCATCCATGTAGCTTATCAGCCGGGTTTCCACTATTTCCAACAGTTCAACAGTGAAATCAATGAATTTTTTAGTGCATTGCTTTGTAAAATAAAAAAGTATGATGAATTACTGTGAGTAAGGAAACACCTGAGGCTTTAAAAATTATTATTTTCTGGTGTAAGAAATCTAAATTGTCATTGAGTTTGGACAAGAATTATGCAATATTTAATGCAAGGAATTCTTGAGATCTATCACAACCATCATCAGTGTTTAGGAGTGTTAAAAAATAATCATATTTTCTTTTTTCCTAGGCAATGTATCATTTAGAGCAATTTCTAGTTTGCTGCGAAACACTTTAGATTTGTGGTTTTGACAGATCAAAATGGATTCCATCAATTTCCTGTTGTGACGAATAAATCCTCTTGATGCTTCTCTATATTTTTTTTTGTAATTTCCAACACAGGGAACCTGCCCTTTATTTATTTATTTATTAACTTCTCCTCTTACTGTCATAGTGCCCTGAATTGACTTAAAATTTGAACAATGGCAGGGAATTTTTACATGTTTGTAAAGTAACATAAAAATAGCCAATGCAATATTTTACTTCCTTAAAACAGCCCTTATTTAAAAAGACAGCTATCAGAACAGTTACAACAGTTGGTTGTTAATATCTATAATTTATTGATATTCAAATTAGATTGATTAGGTTGAAAGGGTGTTTTCTTTATTGTCTTATTTTGAGGTTAAATGGTATAAGAGATTTGACTTCTGCATCAATTTTTGCTATGAATATTCCTTGTGCTTCAGCTCATTTCAATTTTTTACACAGTGTATTTTACTTTGTTTTGCATCAGCATTTAAGGGACTTTACAATTATGTTCTCACTGTCACACATTCTACCAGGATGATATCACATATCATTAGAGGTGTCAAATTAAATGCAAAAAAAATCTTCACATCTCTAAATTTGTTGTCATAAGTACAGTACTTAATTTTTATCTACTGTGCTACAAAAAAGAATGCAATGACTTTCTGTCATATTTCTTTATTTTGATAATAACAATTTTTTGAAGTTCATTTATACTTTCAATGAGCTATTAAATCATTATGCTAAGCAGTTCGTTTAAGCAGTCCCTAGTTGTTCATTAATTGTGAAAATCTATTGTCAAAGTCTTCCTATAGTTTTTTACTGCATTTTGGTAATATTTACATATGTTCTGAGTTTGTGTGAATGAGCAAAGCAAAAGGGCGAGTTGGACCCCTCTGGATACAGGGAGGAGAACACGCTCAGGTAGTTATTGGGCTGCTTAAGGAGGCGAGCATGCCAGGTACTGCAGAGGAGCAGAGAGTAGGCAGCCACAGCACAGAAGTGCTAGCAATACACACCTGCTAACATCCACAAAAAACTATGCTAAGTTCATCAGAGCTGAGAAGGTCATTGAATTGAATAGAAGCAGTGATTCATCAAGAGGAATAGAGCAGACACAAAAACATTTCTTTATAGGTACTTTTTATTTCAAAACATGATCCTTTGATTTTTTTTTCTATTTTAAAATTCATTTTTAATTCATAATCTAAAAAGTCTTCCTTTTACTTGGTGTTTGGGTTGTTTTTGTTGTTTGTGGGGTTTTTGTGGGTTTGGTTTTGGTGGTTTGTTTTGTTTTGTTTTGTTTTTTTTGTTGAGAGTTTGTTATGAAGGCCAAGACAGATCCAACATATATATTTCACTGACCAAGACCCTGTCACAAGCTGATTTATTATTTTTGAGTCAAGACACTATGACCTAAAGATCTATTTTTAATTGCATTATAATAATTATTTTCTGCTAAGATAATTTCTTGAAAGAAAATTAAACCTGATTGAGAGAGTACTAGAATTTTCAGATCTGACATACGTGACTACTGAGAAAATAAGCATAGTGGTAGCTGAAGATTAGGGTCCTATGGTTCAAGGCTGATTGTACTGTCCATGGTAAATGAAGCTTCATCTTTTTGATTCGTATCTGTCACAGACTGCAGTTGTTGATTCAGGTATCGTGTAGTATCAGGTATAATGTATCTGTGATGGACATGAACAATAGTCTTGCAGTCATCACAGCGACTTGACAAACATTCATTCTGAAAAACAAGAAAAGGAAAGAAAATCTTTGTTTTTCAGGATTAAAGAGAGATGGGGTTAATTTCCCTTGAAAAGAATCAAGGTGCAGGAAGCACCTACTTTTTTTTTTCTTATTTAGTGGATTGCAATCCTTGTGAGACATTCAAAAACTTGAATAATCATAGTATTGTCGATACACCCTGTTTCTTTGATATTTTTCTTCATAACATTTAGACGACAGCTGAATCTTTTTCTAGATAACTGTGGCACCAAATGAATTAACAGAGATTCCTAAATTGTTTATGTTTAAACAGTTAATGCTTTCAACAAGCAGACCTGTAGCTCCTTATTTTTTGTTGTATCCACTACACCATCCTGATATTTTTCTTGACTTCCTAAATGATTTTTAGATTTCTACTTTATTTGATACATTATATACATTGAATGTGCATATTAAAATGTTCAAACTAAAAATCAATACACATGCTTGCTATTTAAAGTAAAGGAGTATCTGTTCTGTCCCTGTGCCCAGTTTTCTTTGCAATCAATGTACAATGAAGTGATCTGCATTACTGGAGCCTCTCATGGACTCAGTCTAGCATACATGAACGGTTTCACTTACATCAATTATGGTATCTCTTTGATGGTCTTTCTGAGGCCTTGGGATTTTCTCAAGCTCTTCTGGTCCCACGGAATTTGTTTAACAATGTTGACTACCAAAGTCAGGGACCTGTAAAGATTTTGAAGTAAGTACTCTCTATTAAGTTCTTGTTTTCCACATTTTCACTTTTTAGGGGTAGAAGGTAAAGCTGTATTCTTCACCATAAAGGGACACAGGCTGGCTGTAGTACTCTGATAATCTGTGGCTTTCCTGAGGCTGAAAATTCTGAAACTCCTAGTTTCTTGGGTTTTTAAAGATAAAATGGTGTTTGCATTAACATCTTAAATTGCCAAATTTGTCATAGTGTCTCTAATTTGGTCAGGGAGCAATTGGATATCTTCTCCTCTGTTTAGCTACGCAGTGACAAATTTTGCTGTTAAAATGTGCCCCAGAGTAATCTGCTCTCTGTGGTTTTTCCTACAGTTTCCTTCACTTTCTGAACACATACTTAACTCAGCATAAATTATTATTTTCTGGTCCTGACTTTTCTTTTCCTTAGAGGTGGTTTCATCCATTTCCTTATCGTTTGGAACTATAGGGGGTTACAATAGAAACTACATAAATATAATATTTCACTTGGAAAGGACCTACAATGACCATATAATCCAACTGCCTGACTACTTCAGGGATGACCAAAAGTTAAAGCACGTTACTATGTGCTGGACTGATTTAGAAGGATCATTTATAGTTTTTATTTCATGTTTTCTGAATTATTTCCCATGAACACTCTTCAAAACATCTTTGAAGTTCCACTGCTGAAGAACATATACTTATGAGTCTCCTGGAGGTTTCTTCCCATTTCCTCTACTACTATGTGACACTTTCTATATCTAAAGTTAATATTATATCTCACGGTCCTCAATTCAGATGTGCATTTTGAACAATAATTCCCACTGAGTCCTCACAAGAAACAGCAGTCAGGATACTGGGTAAAGTTTAGACTTGAATTTCATAGATGAGATGGATACAGAAGCTTATAGAGAGCACATTCAAACCAGTGATTAGAAATAGCCAAAATTGGGGTCATGTATAATTCATCACAATGATATAAATCAGCACAATGATTCATATGCACGTTTCCCAGGTTTTCAACATCTGTTGCTTAATATTTCATGATCATTAATCAGCACGTGTCATCAGTTGGGTTTCCAGCATTTATAGTAGCTGATTGATCAAATCAATGACTTCGTTTACTCCATTCAGTTTGGCACATTCTGTTGATCAGTATGAAAAAGCAAATATACGCTTTGGTTTAGTATTCAGTTTAGCATAATAGAATAATATTTACAAAGTTAACTGGATTCCCTTAAATGGCCTTGAATTCACTTATGGTTGTGTCATCTAGAGCTTCATGGCCTAAAATGGGGTTCTGCTGACTGTGAAAGTTCTCTCTCAGAATATAATTTAATTAGATAGGGCTTTACAGCTGGATAAAGTATGTTGCCTTTTGCCTTTATGGCAGGCATCTGGAAATCCTGAAAGCTCTTGTCTCTGTACTTTTTAGGACTTGTAAGTTTTCTTAGAAGTCTAAAAATGTCTCGGATTACATTTGTATCAACTTCAAGTGAAACTGATGTGCAGATGTCTCCAAGGTTTCTTGTATGACAGTAACAAATGGGATAAGTTTTGAACTGTGTGAAATAACCATCATAAATCAGGGCAAATTATAAGATTAACACAATATTTCAGACATTGATGCTTCTGTGTAGGTGCATTGAGACAGACAAACGCTCTGAAATGAAAATTAAACATGTCGTTCCAGACTTAAACTTTCCTTGATACTTAAATTCTGATTCTTGAATACAGATTCGTAGAATAATTTAGGTTGGAAAAGACCCTAACGATCATTGAGTCCAACTGTAAACCTAATACCATCAAGCCCACCAAATCTCTAATGATACTTTCTCTATAATATAGATCAGAGTGAAATGCAAACATCATATTATTAGGCTTTTCAGGTTTCCAACCACTTTTCACCCTTTAAAGCCTTTACTGAAGTCAGCTAACTTCTCTCTAGACTCAGATATCGTTTATCTTTATTTCTGCCATAGTATTATTGAGCTGATCTTTATCCATTGCAGCATTCATCATAACAACTACTATTTTCTTCAAAGTGATATGTATACACTAGATTTCCCTAAAGACCAGTTTTAGGTTCATTCTGTCTTTCACACTGCACAGCTTACTGAATTTCTAATATCAGTGTCTACATTTCTCAAATTTAGCAATGCTAACAAAATATAGCTAAGGTTGCATTTACTGTAATGGGGAATTCCCATTCAAATCTATTCCTTTATAAAACAAAAATGTTGTTTGATAGTAACGAGAGCGGCTAAAAGTGTCATCTTCAAATCTAAATATAAAAAGAACTCTGACTTGTAAAGGTAATGAGCGTTCTGTTAGGGAGCATATAGAGTTATCGTTTATTCAAAGGCTGAGCTCGTATTTATGATGTGCAAAAGCAAAAGAAAAATCAAATGAAAATATGAAGAAATCAGCACCTACTTCACATCTGAAAATTTCAGTAGTGCATTTAAAGATTTTATTATTTTCATACTCTTTTTCCCTCATTTGTGACTACCCATTTCTCAGTAAATGAACAGAGAGACATTCTTCTTCCCAGGTTCTTTGTATTATTTGGACCCTAAAGTTAATTGCTTTCTTCTCTAAAAAGAAGTAATAAAGTATTGTTATTACTTGATATTTAGAAGAGTCTGCTTTGTATTTTATAGAAATAAATTCCTTGTGACAATGTGAGTTCAATCAATCAGTCACAGAGATTTAAGCACTTGAATTGTTGTCATACAGTGATTTTTAATGGAAGCTACTAGGAAACTAGGTATTTTTTAGTAGAAAATGAAAAATAGTATATATAGCTATTTTAATCTCGTAGTTATATTTTAGTTTTGACTTTAAAAAAATTTAGAAAATTATTTAAAATATTTTAATCTTTTTAATTACTGAAACTAAATAGACACTAGTAAAAATACTGACTTCTAATAGTAATCTGTTTTTATCCAAAACCCAAAGAACTTAAATATGGTACTGTAATATCATTCAACTCAGGGGTTTTAATTGAAAAATGGGAAAAAAAAGTTTTAATAAAATTTAAAAAAAATATTTCTTTTGGTTGAAAAATATATTTTGTGAGACTGTTCAAAAATATTTCAAATACTTCTAGAAATTCTGTGGGTATGTGTACTAGTATAAACTTCATACATTCATAGTTTGGGAAGCATACTATAGATATGTCGTGTTCTCTCGTATCCCATTTTACTATGATACTTCACTATTTAAAAGCTACTACTTAGTAGCTTTTATTTCCAGGATTGTATATAGCTGTTGGTAAACTAAATCCAGGGTTTTACTGACCTGCATTTGGTCATCTTTGTGGTTCTGTGTGCAATTATACTCCTTTAACTGAACATGGGGATCCATTTATGATAATATTACTTAAAGTTTGAAGAAATTTGGAAGCAAAATATGGTTTAATCGCCCACAGATCCTTTATTTAGTTTATCTCCCAATTGAGCAGAGTAGTACAGCCACTTTCTCCTCATCATCAATGATCATAAGCAAATAAATAAAATCAAGATTATTTAGCAAAATTTAATCCACTTTTCAGTGATATTTCATTTTCTTATACCTTTTAACTAATTTTCACAGAATCACAGATTGGCAGGGGTTGGAAGGGACCTCTAGAGATCATCAAGTCCAAGCCCCTTGCCAAAGCAGGTGCCCTACACTAGGCTGTACAGGTAGGCATCCAGATGGGTCTTGAATATCTCCTAAGAAGGAGACTCCACAACCTCTCTGTCCAGCCTGTTCCAGTGCTCTGTCACCCTCACCATGGAGAAGTTCTTTCTCACATTTGAGTTGAACTTCCTGTGTTCCAGTTTTTGGCCATTGCCCCTTGTTCTCACTACTCACCATTGAAAAGAGTTTGGCCTCATCCAATTACCTCCCACAGTTTAGATATTTATAAATGCTGATCAGATCCCCTCTCAGCCTTCTCTTCTCCAGGCTGAAGAGACCCAAGGCTCTCAGCTTCTCCTCATAAATAATTTTAAAACATACTAGCATGTGATGTTTTAGTCACTACCATAAGAACCCAAAGGCTATCACCATCTCATTATACCTAATACCTGCTTGATCTTTTCCCCTAAATTAATACTGTGCCAAACTATGGCAAAAAAAAAAATATTATGAGATTGCTCTGAAAGCATTAAGTTG
Source organism: Psophia crepitans (assembly GCA_013399095.1). Lineage (NCBI taxonomy): Eukaryota > Metazoa > Chordata > Aves > Gruiformes > Psophiidae > Psophia > Psophia crepitans. The sequence continues at coordinate 52,734 of VWZZ01004893.1, read as the reverse complement.
GAATGAACAGAATGGGTTAGATACAATATTATGCCTTCACTGCCACATTATTACTGAAATGTTTGAGAGGCCTCAGAATCGTACTAGAGATGGCAGAGTGAAAAGGGCAGTTGCAACAAGCAGGAAAGGAGTGAAAGAAGCAGAAGACAAGCCTTTTGCAGCCAACTGAAAAACAGGGGCAACTAGAATAGTTGAAATTGTAAATGTCAGTCCCAGATGTATCATGAACCAATACACCAAAAAGGATAAATTGTTTGCTCACCTTGAAGTCATGCTTAGAAAAAATTTGTTTTTTTCCCTCATTCAAGCATTTTTTCTTTTTACAGTTTTAATTCCTGACTTGGATTTCTGGGCTAGTTATTGACTTCTAGAGCTGAGAACAAATAAATATGGACATGTACTCAGCAGGTTGTAATATATGACTATGGGGAAAATGTTTCTGTGAGTAATGAATTTCCTCTTCTCCAAGTTTGACAGGAAAATCTGCTTTATAAACCTTTGTTCATCAGTCTGTGAGTGCTAGGACAGTACATATCTGTCAAAGACAAATTATCTGAAAGTAATTGCACATAACTCTAAATCTTTGTTTTTCTCCATAGCACATTTAAATTTGTACTTTAAAAAAAAACACCAAAACCCACAACAAAACTCTCTAACCTTTTCCCCAGCCTATATGCTTTACCGTAAACCAGAAAGGACATCTTAGAAACTGTCAGTTCTAGCTCTGTAAAATACATACAAATATACTATCTGATAATATACACAATTTAGAAATAAACAGCACCATTTTTTCTGGTTAAGAAATCAGTTTGGTAAGGAGAGGGCTAAAGATGAGATTACATGTTTTCTTTCTCTCACAACAATTGATGTCTACGCTTTCTTTGTGTCCCACAATTAAAACAGTGTCTACGCTTTAGAAAAACTATTTACAAATTGGAAACAGTTCACAAAGGGTGTGAAAGAAATATCTGAAGTCTAGAAAATCTACCTTGCACAAGAAGCTAAAAGGAGTGCAAACTACTCTGTTCAAATAGATATTATTAATTGGTAGTTTGATCACAATCTGTAATTACCTGCTTAGGAAGACAGAACTTTAACCTGTCACACAAAAGAATAGCAATGTAAATGGGATGAAAGGTGGTCAAAAACCCCACCCTGGTTTAAAAATAAAGTGTGTATTTTAAATCATGAACATACTTAACCATTTTTCTAGTAGTGGGATACATTTTCCATCACAGAAGGCCTTTCTATTTAAACATCCTTCTAAATGTTGGGTTGAAGAAGCTATGGATGCAGGAATTATTGCTCAGAAAACTTTTGCCTGTGTTACACTGCGAGTCAGTCTCAATGGTTGTGTGGAGATTTAGTCTTCAAACATTTCAAGTTTTGAATGTAAAAGGAAGTAAAGTGACATTTCTTTTTTCACTTTTAAATTATTACTGAAGGATTGTCTTCTAGCACACTACCTTTTTTTCCCTCCTGTATTTTTTACTTCTGTCTCAGCCATAAAACCTACTGTGTTTTGATAAATAACTGGTAATGAGGATCTGGTGAGAAAACTAGAAAAATTACAAATTACTTCAGTAAATGTGAGTGATTAGTTCAATGGAAAGCACATAAAGAAGCTAGAGTGAGACTTCTTTAGTCCTTTCTTAATCTACACATATTTTACTTTTCCAAACCATAAATGAGAATATCAAATTACCACTGCAGCATCATCACAGCAAACTCCAGATGGCTTATAATAACTTTACCATTAGCAAGGATGCTATTTCCCATAACACTAGCTACTCAAAAAAGCTGAAGTTTTATATTTATTAGTAATTCTTTTCATGGTTAATACAGACGTTATAAAACCCTTCTTCTGCATCTTTCTCTATTAAATTTTGGTAAATGACTGATCATTCTAGCTTCTTTCCGTAACACAAATACCATGTTACTGCCATTTCCATGGCATTTAGGATGTATTTATGCTATCACAGAAGTATCAACTTGACCTTTCCATATGGTATTTCAACTATGTCTCATATTTCTCTTTCGCAGTTTTAGACTTTAAGCACAAGGGCTATACTTATCATTAACCTCATATTTTTTAATTGTGTTAGTATATATGCCTCTCAGATTCAGCTCGTATTTTTATTGCTTAGTAGGAATCCTTGTCCAAGAATATATATTTAAATATGGGTAGAGCTGGTGGACATTATAGTTCTTTTGTTCAAGAGTAGGCATTAAAAGAATTACCAACCTTCAAGATGAGGCTGAAATAAGACTTCAGATAAGCAGTGTGTTTGTTTTTATGTGTATGTATATGTTTTATGTATACAATCACTGAAGAACTGGTTTGTTTTTTTTTTTTAATTAAAATGTACATCTGTAGTAAATAAAGTTGGGTTGAAGTAAGCATTCAAGCACCGAGTCACTAGTACCCATGCTGTTTAGTATCACAGAATCAACAACATATAAAACCAAAACAGATGAACTGTTTGTGCAGAGTCCTGGCATTAAAAACAAAACCAAAAACAAACAAAAAAGAAGCAACCAAAAAGTCTCTCTCTTTTCTTTGATTCCTGTAGTCATTGGGAAGTTTGCAGTTTGTGAGTATTAATGCATTTGTATGCACAAATAAATGGATTGCATATCTAATTCTTTTCACTATTTTTTCCTTTTAATGTAAGGGATCTTAATCTGCAATGGAAGCAAATTAATTACTTGGGATATAATAGGAGTTTAGAAAATCGGGCCCTTCTAAAATTAATCCATATCAATAATGATTTGAAAGCCAAATTTGACTGAGTAGAACACAATTCACATCTCCTTTGACAGGTAATATAAATGCTGCTGATGCTACAGAACAACATTACAAAAGCATATGAGCACTGCAAAGATAAATGTGTTCATTGTCCTCCAGAAAATGATTTTGAAATAATATTTTAAAGACTCAAATGAAAAAATAAAATTTTTGCTTTAGTCAATGGAATTCATTTTAATGTAAAAGCATCTGAAATATTTGGGCATTAAAACCAGATAGATGTGACTGATTTTCTGATACTTTCACTCCTGTGGAAAAATAAGCAGGATCAAGTTCAAAGCAGGTAACTGTAGTAGAGCCCCAGATGGATATTACTTTTGGAAATACTTGTAATTACTGATCAGTGTTTTTTCTTTTCTGATATAACATAAAAATGTCCCTACAATTCATAATGGTAATAACGCAGATCTGCCACTTGTGTGCTCTATCTATTACACGTTTATAATAGTAGTTTATATAAATACTTTTTTTTCCCAGTCTATTATGTTGTTGATTTCTGTCTGTTATTAATACCAGGATCCTTTTTACTCTTTTTGTCTTCTTTTGGAAGTTTCAGTAAGTGAGTTTTTTACTGAATCTGAAAATTCCTATGGTTCTTTCCTAATACAAAATAGAAAATGCATCTATAAATAATAGAAGGAGGTAGATCACTGATTTACAACAAAGTAAATGACAGTACTAGATGTATATTGACTCCTAGATTTGTAATTGGGTCTATTAATAATAGATGTTAATATTAGATTAAAGATGGGTTACATAAATAATGCAAAAGTGTATTAGAATGAAATGCAATAAATCTTAGAACTGGGATTTCCACATATGTAGGAGTCATGATTCTGCAGAAATGGGGATAAGACTGATAGGAATTTGTGAAGTCACAGAGCAGACATAGCTGAAAGTGTAATTTTAGACTGTATTTTCTGTGTCTTTCTGACTATGGCACTTTGTTTTAACTCTGTGATTATTCTACTCTAATTTTTATTTTACTGAATTTTTATTTCCTGTTAGATTATCAGTGAATAGTCAACAACATGTGAAAGTCACCTCAAAAGCTCACGTTCATGAAGTCATGTGGTGTAGGAATCTCTGTACCTTCCAAAATCTGTCCCTTGTGCACAAATGAACATTCCTGGCATAAAAACTGTTAGCTGAAACTGTTTTGCCTTAAGTTGAACTGAGGAGCTCTGTCTAATTCTGAACAGTGTTGCAAGAATGTTTTTCCAGACAATAAGAATTAAAAAAAATTAATAAATCTCATTTTCATCTCTGTTGCATATCTTCTGGTCTTTACCTTCCAGACCTTTTCTGACCCATGTCAGTTCCTCGTCTCTGTGTAAACAATGCAGATTCCATACCTTATGGTATGTAATCCTCACACTGTGGAGGAAACAGTTCTCATCCAGAAGTGCGAAGCAAAGGAGTGATCAAAGGACTTAGTCCTTTTGCTTCTATGCTGTACTCCAGTTCTTGGTTCTTTGCAGCAAAGATAAGATGTTATTGAAATAAAAGGTTTAGTTGGTTGGTTTGTTTGTGGTTGTCCTGGTTTCAACTGATATGACAGAGTTAATTTTCTTTGCAGTAGCTCATATAATGCTGTGTTTTGGGTTTAGCATGAGAATCATGTGGATAACACACAGTGTAGTGTCTACACTAAGTCAAGGGCGTTTCAGCTTCCCAGGTCGTGCCAGGTGCAGAAGAAGCTGGGAGAGCACAGCCAGGGCAGCTGGCCCAGGCTGGCCACAGGGACATTCTATACCACAGAACATCATGCTCCATATATAACTGGGAAAGCTAGCTGGGAGGCAGATTTGCTGCTCAGAAAGAGACTGGACATTGGGTTGCTTTTGCATTTTTTTCCTTCTGCATGTGGTGAACAATTGCGTTTGTGCATCACTTGTATAATTTTTTATTATTATTATTGTTGCTTTTGTTATTGTTGTTATTATTATCCTTTGTTATTATTGAACTGTCTTTATCTCAACCCACAAGTTTTGTTTTTTTCCATTCTCCTTCCCATCCCCTTGGTGGGGAGAGGTGTGAGTGAGGAGTTGTGTAGTGCTTAGTTACCGGCTGAGGTTAAAATGTGATGGTGGCTTTCTGGCTTTGGTTGTTTAGGGTTGAGGTTTTGAGGGTGTTTAATTTTCTGGGGGTAAGAAGAAGGTTTTGTAACCTTATATCTGTGCTCCTGTTACTACTTTGATTGTTTTCTCCTCAAATTCATTTGCCCCTTCCTGGACCGACCCAACTTTGTCATGGATCTTCCCAGGAATTTGCTACAAGAATAAGTTATTAGTCTTTTCAATGATGAAATATGGGAAGAAATGTAATAAAGGAGGACTAAAACCCATTTTCCCAAAGTTATGTCTCATCTCCTTTCCATTTTTCCTGTGCTGTAAATATTCAAAATAACAGCTGGAGGAATTGTTGAAGCTTCTAAATAAGATAAATTGTATAGATTTGAAGTGGACTTTCTGTACTCAGACTTATGAATACCACATGAGTACCACATTAAAGTGCACAGTGACCTCAATAATCCCACAGACAGTAAACACGAAAGAATTACAGGTCACTTGTGTCGTCAGTCTTGAAAACTTTGCCTTTACACATGAAATGGAGTTTTGGAGACAACCTGTGAACTATAATGCACATTGACTGAACCGTTTGAAAGGACCCTTCAGTTATTTATTTCTCCTTATTTTACTATTGAGAAGATGAAATGAGTATTCCAAGGTGATGCAATGTATTCTTTATTAGCAGTAAACAACCTTAAGAAGCCTGGAAGGGGACTAATCTAGGTCAGACTTCAGAAAAACAATACCATAGAAAGGCATACCAAGTTGCAAACTGTGAAGAAATACCTGAATAAGTAAAATGGAACTTACTTTATAAATTGAGTACACTTCATATTATTCTGTTTCTCCTGTTTCTTTTTCATAGTTTCAGAATTCTTTAATCATTTAAAAAAACCCTCATTATTGTGGGCTGCATTCCTTTCATTAATTCAAACAGCAACTGTTTCCTCTTCCAGCGTTATCTAGTACATTTTAACATTTTCATTTTGGGCAACTATTTCATCATTCCTCACTGTCCTTACCCTTTCCTAAGAATTTTCCTCACTATTTTTTTATTTATCACTTCCTTTTTTCCCCCTCTTTTTTCTCTTGCCTTGTATATTTCTTCCTCAATAAGGTGTGCAAAGACTTTTACTAACTAATACTGGTTATTGGTTTTTAATTTACTGTTACTGTATTTTAATTTACTTTATAAGAGCAAAGAACAAGGAGGTAATCAAACAAAAAAGTCATTCAAGTAACAGATGCTAAGGACAGAGACTGTAAGGAACAAAAGAATAGAAAACAATCATATATAGTTCTGGGCTCTTCAGTTCAAGAGGGACAAGGAAATACTGGAGAGGGTTCAGCGCAGGGCCGCTAAGATGATTAAGGGCCTGGAGCATCTCCCATATGAGGAAAGGCTGGGAGAGCTGGGTCTGTTTAGCTTGGAGAAGAGGAGGCTGAGCGGGGAACTTATCAATGCTTATAAATATCTAAAGAGTGGGTATCAGGAACATGAGGCCAGGCTCTTGTCAGTGGTGTCCAGTGACAGGATGAGGGGCAATGGCCATAAACTGGAAAACAGAAGGTTCAACCTGAACGTGAGGAAGTACTTCTTCACTGTGAGGGTGACAGAGCACTGGAACAGGTTGCCCAGAGAGGTGGTGGAGTCTCCTTCTCTGGAGATATTCAAAAGTCACCTGGACTTGTTCCTGTGTGATCTACTCTAGGTGATCCTGCTCTGACAGGGGAGTTGGACTAGATGATTTCTAGAGGTTCCCCTTCCAACCCCTATCACTCTGTGAATCTGTGTGAATAATTGGGGTGGAACCTCTTGTTCTTTCCCCACTTCTTGTTCTATAAATCCAAATCTTGGAACAAAGTCTTCCTTGCCAATTTGATCTACCTGAAATGTATTAGATTTCCTTGACAGATACTAAAGTGAAATGAGAATCAGTTGAGTATTTAAAGAACACTAATTGCCAAATTTTTAAAAACAGTGAGACTTGACAAAACAACCCTCTAGAAGCTGGATGCAATGGAAATAGGAAATACTAGTTGCTAAGAAAATAAACCTGTAGGAGTACAGAGTGCTTAGCAAAAAAGTGTAAAATATCTGAACCAGTGAAATCAAGTAATTGCATTTAACAGCTAGTCATTGCCTGAAGGCCAGCATGTGGCCTGAACGTACATGCAGAGCAGGTAGCAGAGAAGAGAACGTAGCCCATGAGGAAAGTTAAGGAGCAAACTTAAAGGACAGCTCTCCTGCAGGTTGTGCCAACAAGATACATACCAGTTGCTCATGCAGAGACACCTGAACTAACTTGTAGCTGAGTCACCAGAAACAGCATTAACTTTCTGTTCAGAATAATTAGCACTGATGGAAAAGACAGTACATTCTGCTGCACAGTATAGTAGATATTGGAACGGTCCCATATAGCAGCTTAAAACATGGACTTTTTTTTTTCTTCTCCTACACATATTCATTTATTTTTGTTTCCTTGGTGTTTGAGCATGATTTTCTTTTACTCACTTCCTAGTATATTCTCATTAGGACCACACTGTAAGATTCTTTCTATGCAGCAGGAAAGAAAATCAGTCCAATTCATTTAGTTATGAGAAACTTCCATTCAAAACGTTACTTCAGAAGCCGTCTTTAGATTGTGAGAGGACGAGGAAAATCAGTCTATTTTCCCTACATATTTATATTCCCACATACTGAATCAGTGCTATTCAAAAATACAGAAAAATTATATCCCTATGTATTGGAAGTAATTAAATTTAAGAGGGTATTCAAGTAGCATTATTGCCAAAGACATTTGTGCCAGAAAATCATAGGATCATGGAATGGTTTGGGTTGGAAGGGACCACAAGGATCATCTAGTTCCAACTCCCCTGCCATGGGCAGGGACACCCTCCACTAGACCAGGTTGCCCAAAGCCCCATCCAGCCTGGCCTTGAACACTGCCAGGGATGAGACCTCCACAGCTTCTCTGGGCAATCTGTGCCAGTGCCTCACCACCCTCACAGGAAAGAGTTTCTTCCTAACGTCCAAGCTATACCCCTCTTCTTTTAGTTTATACCCATTACCCCTTGTCCTGTTACTACACTCCCTAAGAAACAGCCCCTCACCAGCTTTCCTGTAGGTCCCATTTAGGTATTGGAAGGCCGCGGTTAAGTCTCCCCAGAACCTTCTCTTCTCCGGGCTGGGTACCAGCATGCTTTTGAGGCAGCTCCGTCTGGGTTGCCACCTCCTTTCTGGCAAGCGCAGAGGACAAATCTTTCTGCTGGGTGGGTGCCAAGGCCGAGCTCCTTTAAAGGGAGGGTGTGATGTCCAGCAGTGGCACTCACCTCCTGAGCCCATAGGATGACCGAGGCCCTCCATGCTCAAAGTGCCACGCCACACCCTGGCTGATGTGCCATGCTCTGTTTGTCCGCCCTGTTCGCCTGCGCTCCTGCTCACTTGTGCTCCCTGGACGGCTTTACATAGGCGTGGGCACCGCCGTTGCTCTGGCAATGCCCAGATCTCATCAATGGCTGCTGCGAGAGGTACTGCGCGGTACTGCCATGAGCAGGTCTCTTCTGCTGCCCTGCCATTTACCTGTCTCTGGAAAGCCAGAAAAACCCCTCTATATGCCTAGATCTGCCGCTCCACTGCAGGACACGCTGGCACCGAAGCAGTCTCCTTCGGTGATGGTCTTCTGAAAGGCAGAAACTATATCACTTAGCAAAAGATGTTCACCATACATTAATGACTTTTTGATCTACTCTGGCATGAATCAGAAGTAGCATACATATACCTGCAAAGTTAGTTGCATCATGTTCTCAAAACACAGACTCCATTAGAGGCTCATTGTTTATCATTTCAGAAGTTTATGTTAGAGTCATTTAAAATTGTGTGCTAGTTTTTAAAAATAAGCACTACATTTTCAGACTGCAGTAAGGCATGAACTATGGTCCACACTTGCTAAAGTTTTGAAATTCAGGCCAGTCACATACTGATGCATTATGCTTTGTGCACAATTCTCTTTATGAGAGGGAAGAAAACCGCATTTATGTATTTATTTCCCAGTAATACAGGTATACCACTTTCGGCCTAGGATATACTTAACATTGTCCTTAATGAAATTGCATTGATTCCTGTGCAGTCCTTTCTGACCTACAACAGAATGAGTGAGATCAGATTTGGATTTTTAGAATATTTATTTATACTTTGCACAAGTATAACAGAGGCAGCAGTGGTGCCCTCTTAATGAAAGTTCCAGTCAGACTAGCGCCTAAGTAGGATACATTTACAAAATCTGAAATATTCATGTTCCTGATTGGAACATGTCAAAACTATAGTGGACTTTAACATGTGGCTGAAAAATTAGATTAGATAAAGCTGGAGACACCCATAAACATAATTACCTAATTCAAGAGTAATGCAAATAAGAAAGTAAGATTTTTATCACATTTGTTTAAGAGTTTATATTAAGAGTTAAGATAAGGCTTTTGAATGCCTAGGTCTTCCAGGTGTGAATGATATTCAGCTTTATGTACTCACACTTATTAAAATATGTCAACCAGTGTGTCAGTAATATCTGCCAACCTGAAACAGAGCATAATGAGAAGGATGTGTAATGAATTCTGTTTTTTATAAACTGTATATAGATAGTTTACTAGATTAATTAAGTAAACCTATATTTTGTGACACTCCTTTGTTTGTTCAAGTATTGTAAGAAAAATTCATATTTTTACCAAGAATGTGTTTGGTAATGAAACTGTTCTTTCGAGATTATGAAGTAATTCAGTTCAGTATGAGTAACTCAGCTTTTGCAATTGTGGCCTTTCAATAGATAAAAGGGGTTTATAAGAAAAATAAAGACTTTTAACAAGGCCTGTAGTGACAGGACAAGGTTTTAAACTAAAAAAGGTTAGATTTATATTGGACTTAAGGAAGAAATATTTTACAGTGAGGGTAATGAGACACTGATACATATGGCACAGGGAAGTTGTGGATACCCCATCATCAGTAGTGTTTAAGGTCAGGCTGAATGTAGCTTTGTACAACCTGATCTAGTGAAAGCTGTCCCTGCCCTTAGAAAGAGGGTTGGAATTAGATGATCTTTAAGGTCTTTTTCAACCTAAGCTTTTCTATGATTCTTTGATTCTATGAAATTATTATATACTGGTTTTATTTTATTAACAATAATAAAAAATGTCTCTCAGTCTTCATGTGCTATAGCAGTTTATTAAAGGGATCTCCAGCCTCACCGTTATCTTATTATAACCACACCAATGCATCCATCTAAATTTACCAGTAAAAAATTCTTCAAGTTTCCGAGCAGCCCAAAGGCTTTAGACACCTAAATCATATTCAACATAGTGAGATACAGTGCCTAAAATCTTCAAGGTTTTTGAAAATCCCTGTCTGAGAAAACCTTTTGGTTTTCTTAAAACTCTCTATCTTAAAACCACAGTTTACCAGGTTCAGCCCTTGACAATAACTCAGAAAACTAGATGCTGACTAGATTTTATCTCTGTGAAGAATTTCTGTGTCATGAGCCCCTTATATAATCAGAGCACATATACAGGTCAGATTCTCAAGGTTAATGAAGTTCAAGTGATAAAAATGAGGAAAAAAGTTACAAAGCAACTAAACCCAAAGCCTAAATTATGGCTGCCTAAAGTCGTAGAGAAGCAACCAGAACTCGGGAGTTTTACTCTGGTGTTATTAATGGCAGGAGTACCAAATAGGCACTCAAGCCTTTTTCTGTAAGACACATAGAAAACATGTATCTCCAAGACATATTTAAATTTATCACATGAAATAGGTGTATAATGTACCTATGAATTAGATGGTAGTTACACCTTTCACTAGAAGAAGGAGGTATTGCTACTTTTGCAATACGCCTCGCATGCGTATATATATATAAAAAATAAATATTAGTATGAAAGAAGCTCAATAAACGTAAGAGCCCAAGCAATCAAAAAATATGAAAGAATTGCCAAGTAAATGTTCAGAGAATGTTTAGTCTGAGAACGACAAGTTTTAATGCACATTTTCAGCTCTAAGAAATGAGAGATTGATAGTATGAAGCTGGTTGTTAGTCCAGTCACCATTGTCCATGTTGATTTTAGCTAGAACTCTCTTCTGCTGTCAAGATCAGTTTATATTCAAGTGTGTCATAGTACCTAGTGACAAATACAGACAGCACTGAGGTATGGTCAGTATAATTTGCAAGCAGTGACCTTGATTAAAGATTTGTCATACTCTCTACTCATTAACTTCCATCTCTAGTGCCATTTCAAGTTAAAATAATATCAGGAATGGTTAATCCAACCAGCAACATTTTGTGGGTAAATGTATGCCCTTAGAATAGATTGATTTTAGGTTGCATAGTACTGTGAATTTCAGTGGCAAAATAGCGTGGAGTGAATTGTTCTAGATCTTCCCTTCAGCCTTCTTTTCCAGGTAACCTGTACATTTATGAAAGATGCAGGACTGACACAACTGTGAAATAAAATCTGCTATCTACTTTCTGGACATAGAAAATACAAGTTGGGCAGTGACAGTCAATGAGTCTGCACACAAGCCAGGCCCTGTCTTAACTTTCTCTCCAAGGGGCCAGCTCTGCATCCAGAAGTGTGTTTGTCCTCTAACTCATTTAATCTTCAGGTCTTTTTGCAGAAACTGATAACTAGGTTGTCAGTTCTGTTGGCTCTCTGCAATGCTAACACATCTCCATCAAAAAAGGCATGACTGATTCATTTAGTATGTTAATTTACAAGTGTCATTTGTCTGATTTCCAACACCTATATTCCAAGTTATGCTTCATATGTCTAAAAGGAAATAGATATAGTACCTTTATTAAACTTTGCAATGTATTTTTATGTAAATACATGTCCAGAAGTACATATGTAATACATATACAAATACATATAACCATATATCCACAATATAGATGTATGTATACATATATACATCTAAAATAAAGTCAAGTAGTTTTTACAAAAATAAATGTTATTTGTTTGTATAGAATACTGCTTGTGTAAAACTCAGTAGAAAAAAAACGTAATACACACACCAGACATCACATTTTCATTGTGGCTTTGTACAGGATGCTTTATTTGTGAATTTATTCATTTCCAGGATAATGCAGAACAAACAAATAGATAAAGGTATAGTCCTGGGTATGAACTATGTTACATTTGAACTGCAAAATAGCACTATTCTATGTGTCATGTTTTAAAAAATAAATTTACCATGCAAAGAAATGTTATTCAAAGGTTGCAAATACTTAATCAGATCCTGGGATGTGTAAATCCTTAGTCAGATCCTGAGATATATAAATCAGCAACAATGGAGCTCCCATTACTTTTGCCAGCCATTACCTATACAAGATAATTAACTTACACCAGTAAGTCTGTAACTTACTGAATCTAAAAACCAGAATGATGGTGCTATATACATCCATTTAAATACACATTGTTCAGCTAACAAAATAGTACATTTTCTTGTTATCTTTTAATTTTACACAACTTAGCTGGTAATGATAAATTAAAGGATGATTGTAGAAAATGTCACTAGACCAAATGACTCAAATATTGTGAGCAGTAGTCAGGTGTTTAATTCAGAAGTTAGAGTATTTTTACAAAAAAAGGACAGGGAAAGAAACATTCGTCATGGAATGTTTGATTAGTGAAATACAGTGTTTTATATAATATCTTTAGTAAAGCCTACATTCTAAACAAGGAGACAAAATTACTTCAGACAGGCATTACATTAAGAATGCAGGAGGGAGGGAGAAATTAAGATGCAAAGGAGAAAAATTTTTACTGTGGCTTTTCAACAAAGGTGAGCTGTTGGTAGGATTGATAGTTAAAGACAGGCTCATAAAAGTGAGAAACTATTTAACATAACTGAAAAGTATAAAAGGTCTAATATTTCATATGACAAATGAGGATCATCACAACAGAAACACATATCCAAATTGTTTTATAATTTATGGCCCTTGTCTTAAGTAAGATGGAATTTGTTCCTCCCTTTCTTACACATGATAAAGCAATTAACTCTTAGGAAATCTTATAATGAAAGATATCTGTTCAATCAGTTTTGTGGAGTTCTTCATAGCATAATTTGTAGGATAGGGGTTAGCGATAACAAAATGACAAGGGGAAACGGGCACGAACTGGAAAAGAGGAAGTTCCATCTCAATATAAGGAAAAACCTCTTTACTCTGAGAGTGACGGAACACAGGAACAGGCTGCCCAGAGAGGTTGTGGAGTCTCCTTCTCTGGAGATATTCAAATCCCGCCTGGATGCAGTCCTCTGCAACCTGCTCTAGGTGATCCTGCTGTAGCAGGGGGGTTGGACTAGATGATCCCTAGAGGTCCCTTTCAAACCCTACCACTCTGTAAATCTGTGAAAATGCTATTGGAGTAGATCTATCAAAGCCTATGAAAAAAGTAAATATGGGCTCCATTTGCTTCAGGATCACTATGCCAAGTTGTTTTTTATCTAAATGTTAAATGATGACTTGACTACCTCTATAGTGCCTATTATCTCCACTTCACAGGATGTAGTACCCACACAGAAAATAGGCTGCTATCTGAAGGACATAGAGAACATAACCATCCTCATCCTTACTCTAGTCTTATAGATCCTTCTCAGTCATAGTCCATATGTACAGTTGTTTTGCTGATTTTCATTTTTTTCTCTCTCTCGGAAGAGCTACGTAATAGCAGCCAGTGCAACTATTTAGAAATAGACTCCTCTAATCAGACTTGTTGTCTTCTGTGTACTTTGTGAATAAAGAAGCTGGTGGTTGATAAATTCAAACACTAATAAGTAGACCTAGAGAGCCAAACTCTACTAAGAAGATCTAGAGAGCACTCACTAAAACTTTCTCTGAGAACTGCTTCCTTCAATAAGGTGATAGGCACTCTGTGTTCAGACAGTTCCAGCAAAAGTTTTTTGGCAACCTACAATTATTAGAAACTTTTAAGTGTGAAATTTTGGCTTTCAGACTTCCAGTTTGACATGTCTAGTTTTCCTACAGCTTAAGCATCCGATGAATATAATGAAGTACATAAGCTAAAATTCAATGAAAACTACTGTATAAAGGTGCCCAAACTAAAATATTGCCCTTTACTCTGTAAAGGCATTAGATGTACATATCACAGAATCATAGAATCATAGAACATTAAGGTTGGAAGAGACCTCAAGGATCATCTAGTCCAACCACCTATTACCCACTAAACCATGCCCCTAAGTACCACATCCAGCTTTTCTTTAAACAGCCCCAGGAACGGTGACTCCACCACCTCCCTAGGCAACCCGTTCCAATGCCCAATCACCCTTTCCGAGAAGAAATTTCTCCTAATCTCCAACTTAATCTTCCCCTGGTGTCTTTTTCCAGAATTTGTATTTCACTGCATTTCTGTTAATTACTTTAGATATATATGCACAGAGGGAAAGATGGAGTGAATCCTACATGAAGTATGAATGCATTAATTTCATTTTAGTTTGATAGAGTCTGTGGAGATTCAGGATATTGTCTATAATGGATATATCCATGGAAATAATTTGCAACTGTGATAGTGCGTGAAAGGTCATGATTCAGGACAAAAACTAAATACAGAATTCCACACTAGCTTGAATGAAGTCTAGTAAAAAGAAACAAAGAATTTCCAGGTCTCAATAATGACAAATGCTATTACTTCTTGAGACAATGTGATGGCAGAATGTGATATTCGTTCCTATTATCTTTAAAGTTTTATTATTTCTGACTGCTGTTATGTCATACGGAGCTACACATAAAGTCTGAAACTGAAAACTGAAAATTAGTTTTGTTTCTTCTTCTAATTAATAAACACAGTTTAACATAGATATTAAATTACTTTAAAATAATTTAGTTAATGGTTGATATTTTTTTCTCATGTATTGGTACCAATCAAAATGAAGAAAACACTGGTTTTCACTGTTCCTACTATTTTAGAGTTTTCAAGCCCAAAGGCTGTCTTTCCAGCTGTAGATTCTTTATTTTGCCTAATTCTTATTATGTAAACAAAGTACAATGACTATATATTGGGGGTAGCAGCCCCATAAACACTCATTTCGGAGTCATTCAAGATATGCTTATGAGAATTAAACCATACAGGCTGCTCCAAACAAAATGATGTGAAAAAGATTAAAAATAAGATTATGAGGTCCGAATCTAAAACATGCTAAATCAGGTAAGGCCCAAGACACCTTGCACAAAGCTCCTGCTACTCGAGAAGCAGTCACTTTTTGTAATCCGATGGAATTCTTAGATTAACACCTTTTGCAATGCTGTGGGAGTCCAGGGTTTCAAAACCCTTTGAGGGGCTGGGCTGCCTGTGCTCAAGGCCAGCTCTGATACAGTGCAGCCACGAAAAACATAATGAGGCTGCTGTGAGCAAAGCTGTGAGCAGCCTTGTCAGCTTCTCCTTCACCCAAGAGCTGCATTTAAGCTCGACCCCTCACCCTTGATCCCTGCCTGTGCCATGTTGGAGTCATGCCTGTGCTTGGTCATATACCTCATTGGTCTTCATCCTGACCCATTGACTTGACTTCCTGGCTTGATCTTGGACCTGCCCCATCACTGTGGGCTTACCTGGACTGTGGCTGCGCCATGATACTATCACTGCTCCTTTCGCCTTGCTCCAGAGCTAGGGGTCTGGCTGAAGAATCAAGGTCACAGGGCCCTGACGGCCTTGCTACCACTGTCTCACTGCTCACTTTCTCTTGAGTAGGAGTCCAGTCTTGCTGCTGTTGGACACTGAGTGCCTGACATCATGAGCTACAACTGAATTAACATTTCATTGTTCTTTATTATTCGCATCTGTCATTTACAAGTGATGTACCAACCCAGCTCTATTTGTCAGAAAAGAGAAGTTCGCATAATATATTGGCAACACAGGTTTTCAGATGTCTTTCCATCAATGATACTGCTAGGAATACACAGGAAAAATTTCTTATCTCTGCCACAGTGTACATTTTTAGCTCTATATGGCAGCAATCATGTGTAGATGGGCTGTATCCTGATCTATTTTGTTTTTCTTCACCATCAGAGCAAATACACCTTATTTGCACATTGTGAAATTGCCCTGGTGATACATGTGTCAAATTTCATTGCTGGAATCTCATTTACCAGGCTAGTTTCATCCAGTACCTTGCATTGGCCTCACATTCCTGGGACTGCATTTTTGATAGTTATAAGGAGAAATTATGCTTGGATATAAGAAGGTAAGTAACATGTCTAGTTGTATGTGTGTGCATTCTGGACTGCTTAATGAAAAATGTTCAAGAGGGTTTTATTTGGCCTTTTGACCGTGTGTATATCAATACTAACCAGGAGAACCTGCATGCTTTGGGTATTGTTTGTTAGTGCCCGTTGATCATGCCCCGTATCAGTATAATTCATGACATTTAAGTAGATGGAGATTGAGCTGTATGCTTAGATGGTTAAAAAGTACTGTGCCTGCCCTCTTGAAATGTTAGATCATGTTTGCTATGAAATATTATGAATTATAAATGTTTTTTTAAGATCTCAGAAGTCTAGACAGTTAGAGAAACTGAGAATACTTATATATTTATCAATATGAAATTGACCCTTTCAGCCTGCTTTTCCATCATACACTGCTAAGGGTTGTTGGTTTTTACTTTTTTTTTTTCATCGGGTGTATTTATTTCTTTGTTACTAATAAACTATATATTTGGTATACCTACCATGTTTGTCAGTCAGCTAACATAGTGAGAAAGATCTGTTTAGAACAAATATTCTTTCAAAAGTTAGTTTGGAATCTTTTCAAGTTATTCTCCTTGTACTGACTTTACTGTTGTGAAACAGTAACAGGCAAATAACCACATTTTCATAGGACGTTACTGTTTTGAAAGTAGCTATCATCTTCCTCTATGTTTTATTCTGTAGATTAACATCTGTTTAGCTCCTAGAACATATCACTATTGTACCAAAATCCAGCTGTTATGTATCTCTTCTTATAGCGGATTTTAGAGGGGGGTTTATTTTCCTTAGAAAGATTTAGGAATGAAAAGATATCTGGCCAAATTATAATAGTTATGCAATTTTCTCTCTCTTACAAATCTCAGATCTGTGTTGGACAGCTGCCCAGATGCAAACAAGCAAGCAAACAAACAAACAACTTCATTATATTGGCAATAAACTTCTAGTAATTTGAATAATAATTCAAAAAGGCAGAGATGATACAAATAGATAGAGTGCATTATTTACTTACCATAATGCCTTATTTCTAATGAGTCTGCAAAGACTTTAATAGAGCAGCGTGAGCAGGAGGTATTAAATATTAACCTTGACAAACGCTGTCCGCAGCTGGAAACCCAACAACAGTTTTTACTCTGGACTTTTTTTCTCAAAAGTGATATCTGAAGTTATATTGCAGAAATAGCATATGTCATGTCTTGTCACATGTGATTAGACTGTGTCAGCTAAAGCTCAAGGGGGAAAGAATCGTTGCATGTACGTTTTTCTGGTTTAAAAAGAAAAATAATGGAAAAGCAACAGATAGCTGCTTTCTAAAGTCATGTGTTGATGCTAAGTTTTTACATTTTATTTTTTTAAGTATAACATCAGCAGAACCATGAACATAACAAGCAAGAGTTATCATGCCTTTCCTTCACTAAGTAACAAGCAGCCTTTCTCAGTCTGAACTGGTGGTATTTCAAAAAAATAACACAACCAAATCCATCAACCCAAAGAGCACGTAGTCTTGTAGAGTCAATGGGAGATAGCAACTACTGGCCTTGAAGCCCCAGATTTTCAAAAGATGAACAGTACTACCAAATTAGCAGGTACATTGATTGGAACTGGTTGTATGTCTTCTCATCAAAGTGGGAATAGCCTCCTCTATAAGGCAGAGAGACTGCACAATGTGTTAAGTATACCCCAATGTTAAACTACTGTTATATTCTTTAGCTAGCACAGCAAATAAGACGGGGGGTGGGGGGGCAATATTAAAAAAATCCCATATAATGATGAAATAAAGGCTTCTAAAGTTAGACCAAATTTATCCAAGATTCAAAATCTCCTGTTTCATTTTAGCTTAGAGTAGGAAATGAAATGGACAGTTGAAGCAAAGTCTTGATAGTTGCAGTGGAGGAATAGGATGAGAAAATAGAGAATAATCAGGCATCAGGCAACCAAGCCAACATATGGATAAGTAACTGGGGAATGATTTCTATAGGCTAGGAACAAGGGTCAGATATCCTTATCCATAAAGCTGAATCTTCTTGAAACATCTAATGTAAATGTCTGTACAATCCTTCCATCTTCCTTTACAGATATAGGAACAATATATATATATTTTGCCTGTATAACATTGCACTCCAGGTGTATTCCAGATATGCAATACTTAAAGCTTAACAGCCTATGAGCTCTGCTATCTAATGCATTATCTTCTATTCTGCTCTGCCTCCCAGAAAAGATACTGCTTTCAACACAGAAATTTCTTACAATATGCCGTTCATTATAATTTGAAAAACTCTTCTTCAGGCTGAATTGATATTTGTGCTACAGCACCCGGTTACATGCAGGTCTCTGACTGGCCCCACAGTGACTCAGGAGTTACTCAAAGATGACCCTCCCACCTCTTCAGATCACTGAAGCTCAGCTCCACAAAAAAACAACCAACCAGCCAACTGTCAACCAAACCTCTTTAAAATACTTGGGGGGTTGTTGGTTTGTTTATTTGTTTGTTTTTAAATAGGATTTGAAATGCTGAGTTAAGGGCTAAGTATGATACACAGAGAATGAGGAACTCTGGGTCCCTCAGAAGGGGATCCATAAGATCCATTATACTGAGAGAGGTGCCCTCTCTTCAGGCATAAGATGTTCAGCAAAGAGGGCTAAGCAAAACTGTATTGCTTTCACAGAGTGACTTTCACTGAGTTAGTAGCTAAAAGGTAGGTATGGCTGAGCTGGATGATTTTCAATGATAAATGTGATTGTTCTGCTTTCTGCGCAGAACAGTGCAGCTAGCCAGTGCAAGCACCACAGCTGCATCATAGTTCAGAAGGTGGAGGTGAGGGAGAGTGAACAACCTTAAGTTCTACACATCAGTTACACTCACAGCAACTCTGGATATCCGTGGCTGAGCAAAGGTGTCAGGACAACTCTATGGGCAGTATTTTATGTACCTGCATCCTCAGATCAATAAAGAAACAAGTGAAAGGGAAGGAGGAGAAAGTGTCTGTGTAAAAGAAGTTTAAGTAGTAGTATTAGGCTCAGACTACTAAAAAATAATGTAGATTCTATTTTAGTCACTACGCTGGCTTTATATGACTGGTTCAACATCTTTAAAACAGTAATGTGAGTGTAGTGTAAGATAGCATTATCCTGCTATAGTAGGATAGAAATATATTATCCAACTGAAATAATTCCAATTAAGTCTGTAAAATTAGTGCCTGGAACTTCAGAGGGATGATAGCATATTTGTTGCTGCAAAGCCTTTTAAAAAGGTAGATTTACAGTTTCACAACTATATAATTATTGCAAACTATTGTAAACTATTGCATATTATAAGTGTTTTTTCTTATTTTGAAGCTCAGACATAATTCCATAAAATGGATTCCAAATGGAATACATTATCAATAACAAAAGGATTATTCAATATGAACAGCATTTTTTGCATGAAACTGGGGCAGAGCATTTGGAATTTGATTCATTAACTTCAAAGGTGGTTTTGCTTGAGTAAGGACGCTTAAATATCAGGCTTTTGAAAAGGAAGTATAAGTGGCATATAATTTAACATGCAAGGAAGTTTATTTCTTTTTAACATTCAGAAAATATAAATGGTAATTGCTAAGTCCCATTTCTGTTACTATATGTAATGCGAGAGGGCAGAGGAAATTGTGTTTATAGTAAAATTTAGGTATAGTATCTGCAATAATATTCTGTAGTACACAGTAACACATGTTTAATTCCCATCCTACTAAGATTTATGCATATGCTTAAGTAAGTATGTACCTGTAGTTCAACTGACTGAAGTCTTATACTTTGTTCATAACACTTAGTATTTCTGTAGAGAACCGCATGTGCAAATATCTTAGGTATGTTTGAATCAGTGTGAAGAAAGATATACAAGTTATACTGTGAATAAGTATTAGTGGTAAAAAAAATCCCCCAAACCAGCTAAAATATTTTTCAATTACTTGTTCTACAGAGTCAAGTAAGTTATGCTTTTCCTCACAACGATGGAAAACAGAGCAAAAGAATCAAATATTATTTATAAATACTGTATGATCAGGTCTCCAAAACACTTCGTTAAAAATACATGAAGGTTATTATAAATGCAATTGTTGAAGAGGCAGCTTATACTTAATGAAAGAAGTTTAAATACAGATATTGGCAGACAGTCAGTTACTGTTTGGCTGCTTGTATGAGAACAGCTCTGGAAGGATCTCCTTAAATTCCCATGGCTTCTGACTACCCTTATAAGATGCACTCATGCTTGCAGATATTCAGTGCTCTAAGTGGAACAGTGGGAGACAAGCCTGAATCTCATTTCTTATTTAATTTGAAGCAGGAGCTGACAGTAACCTTTTACATATATCCTTGTGAGAAGCAAGCACTGAAGCCTAAAGTACTTTTAGCTTCTAGTGACAGCTTTTTTGGTATGCCTTCACAATGCCCCTCATGCTATGTTAACACACAGCTTGACAAAGGGTCTACAGCTTAAATGTGATGTTTTTAATCTTGTTGGTACAGTTTTGTATTTGTCAACTGAATAGTGGAATGTTTGCTAAAATTTATTCTCCCATTGTCCAGAACTGCTACAGACTAGTTCAGATGCTGGCATTTCCTTCAAGATGCTAGCAGAGTAGTGGCAGTCTTCATTAGAAGGAAAACACAAGTGTTACAGACATGTAAATTCATTAAGATCTTATTTTTTATTACTTGCAATTATAAGCTACAAACTTTGCTGTGCTGCTAAAAGATAAGAACTCTGAAGTTGTTAAAGAGAAACGAAAGGAACTGGAAACATAACTAAAGAGTAAATGCATTATTACACAAAAAATACTATTTTCTGGCATAGGTAACAACAGGAAAAAACTTCTCATATTCATTCTCTGCATTTCTCTTTTTATGTGAGATTAACTACCACTGTCAGACAAAACATAGGTCTCCTAAAATGAAAAATATGATATTGTTCAGCCAAAACCACTGTAAACAAAATATTTAAATATTTAGAAATAATCCAGATAAACTTTCACATTCTATCCAATTCTTTCACATGTCTAATAGTTTTAGTTATTTTCCCCCCTTCCCTTTAAAAAAATAAAATTGAACTCAACATTGTCAATGCTGTTATATTGTTCTCGATTCTGCATTGCCTAATCAGAACAATAAGCAATGAGCAGATTATTGTGAATCACTAGGAAATACAGTACAAGAGTACATGGTTTAGAAATTGTGCCGGTGTATGATAAAGTTTGAATAATATGCTCTCAGAATTCACAATTATTTTATACTATTTCTGTTTCAACTATATCCTCTGTGCCAAAACCAGCAAAAAAAAACCTGGAAAACTTTATTTATTTCTTGTCTTCAGCAATGCTGTAGACAACAGGATAGAGAGCACCCTCTCCATATTTGAAGATAAGATCAAATTGATATGAATGGCTGGTACACTGGAAGAGGGCTGACATCCACAGGCACCTCAAAAGTCTGGAGAAATAGAGCCACAAGAACTTAATGAAGTTCAACAAAGATAAAGCTTTACACTGTGGACTCCATGCAACAACATATTCTGGAAATAGACTGATTAGGCAGAAGCTCTGCAGAAAGGGTCCTGATGGAGAATAAGCTGAACATCAGTCTAAATGCACCCTTTCCTTGAAGACTAATGACATACTGGCTGAATTAGCAAAAGCATAGCCAAGGGAAAAGCTTATTCCCCTGTGCTGCACTCTGTAGGCTGGATGTGGAATACTTTGTCTAATTTGACAACTCTCAGTACACGAGAAACTAATAAACTGGAGTGAGTCCAGTGAAGAGTTGCCAGGATGGTCAGGCTTCTGGAGCACTTGACACTTGAGGAGAGGCTAAGGAAACTGGACTTGATCAGCCTGCAGAAGGCTAAAGAGGACTGACAACACTATTTATTAAAATATTTAAGAAACATATAAGTGAGTTGTAACTTGTAAGCAAGATTAAATAAATTCTGTTATATTATCACTAAATGTACTAAGAGGTAAAATTATATTTGGAAGGAAAAAATTAAGGAAAAGGCACAAAATTAAGCAGGTCAGAAAAGAAATATAATTTCCAAGTTTCTTGACATTAGGCAGTTTATATGTAAAAATCAGTGTTCTGTTAACAATCTTTTGCACTGTAATGTCTTATGCTGTTTTATAGTCATGGAAGAGAGAGAAGAGAATGACAGAATGAGAACAGCCAAGTTTGGTCTATATGACAATATTTCCTCTTTGACAATATTACTTTTCTCCATTAATTCTAGCAGCTTAAACTGTACTTGAACTCTTAAGGACGGACAAGTAAGGGAATGGATTGTTAAATTTAGTATTTACATCATAAGCTACAAAATATATACATTTTAAATTAACTAATGATGTAAGCCAAATTAATCAAATGAAATCTCCTGAGCTAGTTTGTGAAGTCTAAATCAAAAGGAGTGTTTGAACTGATGATTTATACTGGAGGTATGATTGTCTTTGTTTGACTTATTGTTGGTGATTAGTGAGAGGAAGTCATTAATGCCTGGAAAAGGCAAAGGGGTTTTATAGTATGTGGTAGGAATATTACCCCTATGAAACTAAGTTGGAAGGAACTTCTAGATACCATCTAGTCCAACCCCCCTGCTAAAGCAGGTTCACCTAGAGCAGGTTGCGAAGGACCACATCCAGTTGAGTTTTGAATACCTCCAGAGAAGGAGACTCCACGACCTCTCTAGGCAGCCTGTTCTACTG
Organism: Psophia crepitans; assembly: GCA_013399095.1. Lineage (NCBI taxonomy): Eukaryota > Metazoa > Chordata > Aves > Gruiformes > Psophiidae > Psophia > Psophia crepitans. The sequence goes on along the minus strand of VWZZ01004893.1, from coordinate 29,897 downwards.
CTCCGTCAGCCTCAGAGTGAAGTTGTTTTTCCTCATATTGAGATGAAACTTCATGTGTTCTCGTTTGTGCCTGTTGCCTCTTGTCCTGTCACTGGGCACTATTGAAAAGAGGCTGACCCCATCCTCTTGACAGTCATTCTTCAGACATTTATAAGCATTGATGAAACTCCCTCCCAGTTCTCTCTTCTTCATGCTAAACAGACCCAGCTCTCTCAGCCTTTCCTCATACACGAGATGCTCCAGCCCCCTAATATCTTTGTCACCCTCTACTGGACTCTCTCCAGCAGTTCTTTGTATTTCTTGAACTGGGGGAGGACAACCTTCCTCAGCCTGCTGGCCACATCCTTCTAAATGCACCCCAGGATACCATTGGCCTTCTTGGCCACAAGTGCACACTGCTGGTTTTTGGGTAACTTCTTGCCCACCAGGACTCTCAGGTCTTTCTCCACAGTGTTACTTCCCAGCAGGTCAACCTCTAACCTGCACTGGTGCTTGGTGTTGTTCCTCCCTAGGTGCAGGACCCTACATTTGCCTTTGTTGAACTTCTTGAGGTTCCTCTCCACCCAGCTCTTGATCCTGACTAGATCTCAATGAATGACAGAGCAGCCTTCCACCATATCAGCCACTCCTTTCAATTCTGTATCATCTGCAAACTTGCTGAGGGTATACTCTGTCCTTCATCCAGGTCACTGATAAATATTCCTACCTATTCTGTTTTCATCACTCCACCTTGAACAATTTTTTATGGTCATGGTCTATTTTTAATTATAAATTCAGACTAAATGGTTAGAAATTACTGCAAAACAGATGGAAGGGAGATTCTCACTCTGTGGCACCATATAGATGCCTTTATTCACATTGAGTTTAGTTTCTGCTTTGATGAATTTCCACTGCATTAAAGCATTCATCAAAATATCAGTTAAATGCACAGTGGGAAGTCTTGGCTTGAGTTTGGTCATGAGCAAGCATAATTCCTTATGGCTAACTCCCAGTCTTTATCAGTTATGATAAATTAAACCCTCAGTAATAGGTCAGCAAAGGGCAGTCCAATGCATAAGCTACAGGAAAAATTTGTGTTCCTCTTTTTCTACAGGTCAGGCGAGATGGAGGTTGCCAAGAGGTTCCTGCAAATTATCAGAGTTGTTAAAGAACACGTTACAGAGGCAAAGGATCTGTAATCCAGGCTTAAATTTCTAGGGTGTGAGATATCAAGAAAGCCCTACACTACTATTTTCCAAGATAGCATTTATATTTAATTTATTTGAGGCACTTGTGGCACAATATTTTGTTCCTAGTTGATTGGATCCAAGTTTGTGTGTTCATCAACAAAAATATTAGTTACATAATTTACTTCAGTTATTCATGATGTATCTCTTCTATTAAGTCATAACTGTATTTTTGACCACTGTTAATGAGAAAGAGGAGGCTGAAAGATTTCCTGCTGTTATCATCAGTTGGCAGCCACCTAATAGAAATATTCATTTCACAAGGGGATGATTTTAAATAAATTAACATTGGAAGATCTTCCTCACAGAAAATCTGGGGGAAAATCCTGAAATTCTAATACAAGGAACAGGATACCATCTTTTGCTTCCTTCCTCATGTATGGTCACAGAACTGTGACTTTTCAGTAGAGTCTGGGACCAGCTGTGGCAGAACAAAAGACTGACAAAAGCCACTGAGTCTTGTGGGACAGAAATTAACAACTTTCAGATTTGGCAGAAAAAACAGATTTCTAATAAAACTACATGACAACTGTTCAGAAACTACCAAGGAAGTCTTGCACCCCAAGCAAGACATAATTTTTGAAGAAGAAACATGACAATTAGATTAAATGCAGGCATGTTATGCGGAGGTTTCAGGTAAGTATGTGCACATATAGATGATGTCATTGTGAACATAGGCCTTAACCAATGTAATTGGTCAAAGAAATAATTAGGACCTGCTGTCAGGGAACATTCACTGAGCTAATAAGCTGTTATTAAAACCTAATTGAACTACTTTCTTTTGTCTCTCTTTACTTGTATCCAGAAAGTTGCATACTATGGAGTGAGACTGGCAATTAAGCTACAATTACATAGTGCCTTTATAATTTTACAGCCTGTTTATACTTACCAGAACAATACTGAGATTTTTTTCAGTGAGAATATGTGCATACACGTATGTACTTACATACATATTTACATATTTACCCGTCGATAAGGGTTTAGGCATGACTTCTCTGTTTTGATCACATTGCACAGAAGTATTCTCACAAGGTGTTCACAGTATTTATGTCTTGGACTTTAAAGAATAAGAACTATATCATATGCATCTTTGACTTTTTCTTATTCCTAATAAAAATGCATATATACAAGTCAGGACTTTGTAGAGGAAATCCACACAGATCTATGAACTTCACGTAAAGTATTGTTCTTCTGCTCTTTGCTTTGATTGCTTCTGACATATAATTTTAATATATACATATGTAATATAACTTTGTTTCTTAACAAAGATGATAAAAGTTACCCTTCTCAAAGATTGTGTTAGGATGCCTTTCTCTACAAATAACAACCTACAGATTACAAGAGGTTAAGAATCATCAGATTTATTTTAGCTCCTCTTCCCAGCTTTCTCATTTGTTTAGCTTTCAAGAATTGTATTTGCTCAGCTTGTTCAGTCACTCAGTTAAACCTTCCCTATGAAGATTTAGTTTCTTCTTCCAGGAAAGACTGAGATTTTAGAGTCATAGTTTGGATTTCTCCGTTAGGACGCTTGTTAATTTGACTATTGGGCAACTGCTGCCTTCAGCTCTTTCGATCCTGCTACCTTACTGCTACTACGATTTGCTCTTGTTGACTGTTCCTACCTGTGACTGAGATCAGTCCTACCCTGTTATAGCTAACATGTTGGCTTGGTACATAACAGCAACTTGTCTTTTATGCATTCTTATTTATTATTATTCTTATTTATTTTTCTTATTAATAATAATAATTATTCCTCTGAACATGCAGAACTTCAAAAGTTTCTGCTCATGTTAGGCAGAATCCAACTGCTGACTGCTGATTTTTTCTTTACCTATATATGTCTACTGCCACAGCATGGTTTGTTCTTTCATTACCTAATTTGATTCTACCTTTCGATTTGACATGTTCTGCCACTAAAATAAGCCCAGGTCTGAGGTCCAATTGCTCATCACTGACTGTGGGTACCAGAAGACCAGCTGGGTGGATGACTTTGTTGATTCTACATAGCTAAGAGTATGAGATATTTCATACACTTCTCCCACTAGGTGGGAATCAACAGTTGATTTGGCAGGCGAAGGAGATATCTAGTAATAAAATTGTACTTGACAGCTGTTCAGAAGCTATAAAGGAATCTTCATACCACAGGATGAAGAAATATTTTTGAAGCAGAAACATGACAACTAGATGAAATGCAGCTATACTACACAGTTTTCAGATGAGTTTGTCTTCACTGCCAACAAAAATTTATTTACAGAATGACATCAGGGTCTCAAACAGTCCCTATTTACCAAGGGAGTCTATCTGTCTGTGTGAATGCATGACGTGATACAGAATCCAAGCCACTTAAAAAGAGAGGTGTTACTACCCCCACAGTTCTTAAATAAATTGCAGACATTTCACTTTAAACATGTTAAAAATACAAGCTAAACCTCCCATCTTTTCATAAACAATTCTACAGCAGTTATGTACTGTGTTACAGCCTCAACAGGATATCATCTCAACAGCAAACTTAAACCAGACATTGTCCTATAAATTAGCATAAAGGAAGCTTTGAGACCATATACAGATACTATTTTTAAGCAAGACATGCACATATATTTGTGCAATACATTACCTTTCTTTCTTCCTCTCTTCCTTGCTTCCTACCTGAAAGCCATTGCTGACCAAAATATTTATGCACACTCTGCAATCCTAAAAAACCTATACAGCTGTTAACCTTCCTTACTGGACAGCAATTTCTGTGACCAGTGTAGTTGGTTTTAGCCAGCAATTATAGCCTCTTCTTCTTTGTCATGAAGAGTGTGATAGCCCAAGGAAATGAATCTCTGCTGAGTGTCTTTGTCTAATGCTTTGAAAAACTTAAAAGCTTTCTTCAGCTTTAGGTACGTGATCCAGAATTCAGTAAAAACAGTCCTAGATTGGATTAAAATTCTATTTATTCTGGTGTCCATGGGTTTGACAGACTTTGATTATTTTTCTGCTAATGGGAAGGATAGAAATCTTACTCTGAGTGTGGTTCTGGTGAATTAATTTGTACTCTCAGAAAAAAAAAGTGGGGTGTATTTCTCCAATGAAATAGTGAAAATTTCATTAAACACAACAAAGTAAACAAAGTAACCCCACATACCTAAAAATCTTCCATTTATTTTTTGTGCTTTGATTCATGAAGTCTCCAGCCACATAGTCCTAAGTCAAAATCTGTATCAGTATATTTAAGATCAGCTGTCCTACACTATGGACAGTTCATATGTAACCTGCAGTATGCATGTTAATACACAGCAATGATAAAAATAATGTTTTAGACGTATTAGACACAAAAGATCCAAATTGTGACCTCTTGCATATTAATGCAAATTTCAAATATTTTCATTAATTTGAATAGATATAAATCTACAGAGAGGAACATTAGAATTTGTTGCTTAATCCATGTACTGGAACTGTGTGTATTTGTGGTTTCTACTTATGCCTACACTTCTAAAACATATGGGGTAATCCTACAGCATCTGCAACCTTCTTTTGTTGAAGAGAGTTTGTAAGTTTTCCATGAGGAAGTCTAGAGATATATTTCAAAATTGCAGGTGATTTATGACATAAACGTATAAGCCTTCTCTCTTCAGAATCAGTTTCTTTCTACAGGATTCCTGAGAGACTTTTGAATCATAGAAGTAAGAATTGAATAGGACTATATGTCACCGACAGAACCAGGTAGAAGGCCGCAGTAAGACAAACAGCATTTTGATTTTTACCGGGGTGAAATTGAAACTGTCAATTTGTTGCAATTCAAAATACAGAATTCAGCTTACAAAAATAAATGCTATCACATTATTATTTCTAGTGACCTTTAATTACAGGAATCAAACTATCGCATATTAATCTTTAATATCACAAGCCTTGCATAGCTCAAATACTATTTTGTTGAAGTTTTTGCTTATTTTTAGTATCAATTTCTTGCAGAGATAATTAAATGTTTTGCTGTTAGAAAAAATGTTTCGACAGTTTAGATAAACAGAAGTATTAAATATTATCACAGAAAAATTTGCAAAGGTATGCCATTATTTCTCCTCTCATTTCTAATGGCAGTCAGAAAAAAATGAGAGTTTTGGAGTGGAGATCCAAAGAGGTCATCTAACCCATCCCCTTTCCTGAAGTTAGGTTGCACCATTACCATTAAGACTCTGTCTAACCTGATCCTGCAAATCCACAGTGAGATCCCACAGCCTACTTAGACGACTTTGGCCCTTCCTAACTCACTTTCCTTTTAGAAAGATTTTTCCTAATGTCTAACATTAATCTTCTTTTTACAGTGTGAATCCATTACTTTAGTCCACCTTACCCATGGGAACATTGCAAGCTTTAATTTGGAGCCATTTCTTGCCTCCCTTCCACTAGTCAATGCGTGTACCATTTTCTTCTGCTTAAAATGTTGACAGAAACTTAGTACACAGTTCAGTAGTTTACACATACATACCTTATGCTAAGCACTCTAGATTATCCTAACTGGCCTCCAGCTAGAGCTCCAGGAAAGTGCATGGCATGTGTAATATCTGCCAGACCATGTACCTACAGGAAAGCTGGCGAGGGGCTGTTTCTTAGGAAGTGCAGTGGCAGGATAAAGGGTAATGGGTTTAAACTAAAAGAGGGGAGATTTAGATAAGATACTAGAAAGAAAATCTTTACTGTGAGAGTGGTGAAGCAGTGGAACAGGTTGCCCAGAGAAGTTGTGGAGGTCCCATCCCTGGGAGTGTTCAAGGCCAGGTTGAATGGTTCTTTAGGCAATCTGGTCTAGCGCAGGGTCTCCCTTCCTGTGGTGGGGGGCTTGGAACTAGACGATACTTTTAGTCCCTTACAACCCAAACCATTCAATGATTCTATAATTCTATGTATATGGTATTTGGCTACCACAAAGCATTCAAATGGCCTTAGTTGTCAATGCATGGGGAACCAAAGTGAACCCCTTATGTATCCTAGCAATGTGCCTTTCCTTGAATTTGTCTTTTTTGTTAACGAAAGTAAGGAAGTACTACCTTGTGCCTTCACCTCACACTGTATGCTGCAAGACATTGAATTTGTGGTAAAGAGCAGCCTAGCTCATTTTATTTGCCAGATGGGTTTAAGATACTTTCTCATCAATAAGAACACTACATTGTCTATGAAGATTCCAGCATCAGGCAACAACATAACCTGAAGGAATCCTGTTTCCTTGTGTGATACCTGATTGCATTAAACAAACTTTCCCAGAAGGCTGAGAAGCACAAGGTAGACTTAAGCTTGGTTAGACAAGGAAAAGAGTAGAAAGGAAAAGAGTCTGAGTTAGTTGTAATTTCTGTGTTCAGTTCCAACAATCAGAGTTTTTTTGTCCCAGCATTCTTTCAGAAATTACTCCACACTTACAAGCACACAATGATATACCTGTTCCTTTGTCACAAACAATAAATAATGTTGTGAATTTCCAGTGTGAGCCTTTCTTTAAAGTAAGGAAAGATCGGAATGCTAATAAACCTGGCACTTTTGCAGATGGCTTTTAGATCACATCATTTTAATTCAGGATGTGGTTTCTGATTCACTAGTAAACAAAGAAAAGATTAAAAAGTAATTTTAAAGGAACGATAAAGCTTTCTTCTTCAAATCTTAAATTCAAGTTATTGCTGGAACTGAATTATTTTCCCTCAAATATACAGAAGGAATCTACATTTATTTCTTTTCTTGAAAGCATTTATTAAAATTCTTAATAATGTTTCTTTAGTTCTACAGTATTAAAGAAATTATACAGGATTTTCTTTGGTTTTAAGCTGAAAGAAAAACATCTAATGAAAAAGAAGCTGCAGAATATGTCCAAATAACAAACATCTTTAGTTCAAAGTAATATGCATACATGTGCACACATATATATTTAATTTTATCTTAATAAGGCTCATTTGTGCTTCTATATCATATTAACTACCAAGCAGGTTTTGATCATTTATGACAGCTGAGGTTAATACATTTAGCTAAAGCTAAGAACTCCTTTTCATATCAGAATGTGACTATTCAGTCACATCTTTTGTTCATTTTACATTTCTTTTAACATATCTGAAGTTTTTAGTGTAGCTTCTGAAAGTTAGTATGTCTGCTCTCCATTACAGAATGCAGAGTGATTGATTATTAAAAGGCAAAGGAAAATAAAGTCTAAAGTATTTCTTTAAATGACTACCTGAATTGTCTTAATTTCAGTTCCACCATTCTGGAGGAACAGAATAAACTGGATCTTACTGGCCAAGGTTAGGATGAAATGGATTTCACTCACTGTATGAAAAGCTACTGTTTGGTTGTTTTTTTTTTCACAAAACTTAGTACCTCAAATTTTGTTTCAGAAGGGGTAACGCAGAGGCTGAAAGCACATGTTTCCGAAACCATGGCAAAATTTCTGCCCTGTAATACAGTGAAGGGAATGGTTGGAAATGTTTGCTTTTCTGCTAATGATCTGTCATAATTAATGTTTGCACCATGTTTTGGAGAGGAAAAACACAACATAAGGTATTAATATTGCCTTTGCCAAAAATGTTCTTTGGTAATATTCGTGTTATATCACCTTTCCTTATTACTGAGATCATAACTAAGCTGAATTTTAGCCAGACTTCTGGATTTTGATCTCTGCTAGACCTGAGATGTAGGCACCCTTTTAGCAGCAACCAATGTGAGACTTCCCCATAGCACGATATGAAGCAGCTCACATCCCTGCCTCTATCCTACAATGACCTAAAGTCTTTGTTCTTATGCATGTGCTACATGTACAACTTTAAAGGTAAGATTAGTAGGGTGAATTAGATTCACTGGCTAGGCAAAATTGTTGTCTATTCAATAATAATGCAAAATGAACAGCAAATAAGCACATTCTAATGTGTCAGGCAAATCGTGCCTGACAAATTTGGTGGCCTTCTACAATGGGGTCACATCATCAGTGGACAAGGGAAAGGCAAGTGATATCATCTACCTCGACTTGTGCAAAGAATTTGACACTGTCCTGCATGACATCCTTGTCTCTAAACTGGAGAGACACGGATTTGATGGATGGACCACTCACTGGATAAGAAATTGGCTGGATGACTGCACTCAAAGAGTTGTGGTCAACAGCTCAATGTCCAAGTGGACATCAGTGACAAGTGGTGTTCCTCGGGGGTCGGTAATGGGACCAACATTGTTCAATATCTTTGTCGGTAACATAGACAGTGGGATCGAGTGCACCCTCAGCAAATTTGCCGATGATATCAATTTGTGTGATGCAGTTGACACACTGGAGGGAATGGATGCCATCCAGAGGGACCTTGAGAGGCTTGAGAGGTGGTTCAGTGCGAACTGCATGAAGTTCAACAAGGCCAAGTGGAACATCCTGCATGTGGGTCAGCACAATCCCAAGCACAACTACAGGCTGGGTGGAGAATGGATTGAGAGCTGCCCTGAGGAGAAGGGCTTTGAGGGTGCTGGTTGATGAAAAACTCAACGTGAGCCGGCAGTGTGTGCTGGCAGCCCAGAAATCCAACCATGTCCTGGGCTGCATCAGAAATAGTGTGGCCAGCAGGTTGAGGGAGGAGATTCTTCCCTTCTATTCCGCTCTTATGAGACCCCACCTGGAGTACTGCCTCCAGCTCTGGAATCCTCAGTACAAGAAAGACATGGAGCTGCTGGAGTAAGTCCAGAGAAGGACCACAGAGCTGATCTGAGGTCTGGAGCACCTCTCCTATGAGAACAGGCTGAGGGAGTTGGGCTTGTTCAGCCTGGAGAAGAGAAGGCTCTGGGGACACCTAATCATAGCCTTCTGGTACCTAAAGGGGGCCTACAGGAAAGCTGGAGGGGGGCTGTTTCTTAGGGAGTGTAGTGATAGGACAAGGGGTAATGGGTTTAAAATAAAAGAGGGGGGATTTAGTTTGGACATGAGGAAGAAATTCTTCCCTGTGAGGGTGGTGAGGCACTGGAACAGGTTGCCCAGAGAAGCTGTGGATGCCCCATCCCTGGAAGTGTTCAAGGCCAGGTTGGATGGGGCTTTGGGCAACCTGGTCTAGTGGATGATGTCCCTGCCCATGGCGGGGGGGTTGGAACTAGATAATCCTTTTGGTCCCTTCCAACCCAAATCATTCTATGATTCTAATCTCATTTGTTTGCTAGTTTTCTCTCTAAGAACTAGGATTTTTGTTGACACAATAAAATGAGAAAAACGCAAATGTATAATTTTTGCTTGAGAAATTGAAGAGAAACTTCTAGTTCTTTAGGGTCTGGTTCTAACACACTTATTCATGTTAAATAGTTCCTTAAACTGTTAATAATCTCAGTATGAGGCTTAGGCCCTCATTTAATTTTAAAATCAGTACATATGTACATTTTAAAAGCAATTAGTGAGCAGCAGTTTGTGATTGATTACTAAAAGGTAAGGGAAAATAAAGTAGAAGGCAATTCTTTACATGACTGAATTTTGTTAAACTCCAATCTTCACTCATCATAAGACTTTCTTCCCATTGCAGATGAAAAGAAAAAGATTGAAGTGCTGCTCCTTTGTGATCTTAGAGAATTAGAAAACTAGGGAAACAGGAAAATTGCAATAAACATAAGAAAAGAAAGAGGGTAACAAGAAAAGTGATAGAAAGTAACTCAGTTTTAAATAATGTTGATAGTTTATTGCCTGTACAAATAAATGAAGAATTGCTAACATATATTTATAATAAGTGAATTACAGATTTGGACACAGGATTAAGACTAACATATCATGAGTTTCTGAGATGTAGCACCATGTAAAGACCTGATCTACACCTTCAGGTTAAGAAGACCTCTTTGGCGAAATCTATTCTTTTTGCAGAAAGCCTGAACATTTGACCTGAATGTGAATAGGTTATGTAAACTTTTAGGTATATAAAATTCTCTAAATCTCTACTTATTTGTAACTTTCTTTTGTAACTGAAAGAGTGGTGTGCAATACAACCACTGTGTTCCTGAGCTCCTTCCGTGTTACCCTTTCCTTCTAACCCGTGTGAGATTATCAGTATCATCTTTCTTGTGCTTAACTGGAGTGTTTACACAACATCACACAACTACTGCATCACTTTCCTCACTTGGCATATAGGTAACCCCCAATTTATATGGGAGTCTGCTTTTCTTAATTTTTTCTCAAACTGTAAAACAGTACTGACGACTGTCTACAATTCATCTCACATCAGGTAAGCAGGCAAGACAGGATCTGAAGGATCTAAAAATAAAATAAACTGGCTTGCTTTCTTTCATGTCTTTACTGTTGAAGGAGTTCAGATTTTACTACTACTTTATCAGTTCAACTCCTCCAGCTTTGAAAGAACACTAACCCTACAATTACCTTTCTATGCCTTGACTCTTTGTCACACACTACCCTCCTCTTACCTTCCATTATTTATCCTCAAAACCATGAAACTTTGGCTGCTGGGGCTCTAAGTGCAGCAACAATCTTTGTGACCTCTTTCCTCCCTTTCCAGGAGTTGATTCTCTGCTCGAGGTCATCCTAGAACACCGCAGCTGTGTAATCTGGGATCAGACTATGATGGAGACAGCTGCATGAGATATCTGTGATAAGCCTTTTCTGGGGCCTCCTCACCTCCCTTGGGAGGTACAGTTAAACTCAGACTGTCATCCTTATTCTTTCTCTGAGCTATGGTCTGTATGTTCCATGCCTGGCCTTGTACCTTGCTGCTTTTGTAATTTTGACTTGCTGATTTGATTCCCAGCTTGATCTCACATCTACGTTGCACTGTGGACTTGCCTGGCTATTACTGGGCTGTGTCGGATTCAGGTTACCGTCTCTAGACACACTGTCTTTGCTCAAGTGCTGTGGGACTGCATCCTTCAGTGGTGAGGACACTGCTCCTGCCTGCCTCATTGTGACCCTTTGCTCCCAAATGGCCTTCCGTTTGAGGAACAGTCTGTCCGTGCTGCTCCCTGACACTGCCATGCCTGCATTTCTGCAGCATGACGCCTTCATTCTCTACTCTGCTGTTGTAAATTCCAACAGCACCTCGCTCCTTCACTTCTGCTATCATTTTGTCATTGTTTTGTTGTCATCTTCATCTCTTTATCTTGCACTTTCCCCCCACGCTGATGCTGCCCTGTATTTCATTGCCAGTTTGAGATTTACCTGTGACAAGTATGACATAGACATGTTTTACTTCCTCTAGCTGTAGAGCAGGCCTCACAAATCTGACTCGAAATCTGAGGATGTGTTTAAAGACAGAAAAAATGTGTTCATTCATTTGTAACTTCCTTATGTGAAGTTTTTGTAATCTACATGAATCTGAGTGTGATAAGGTTTTAATTTTAACAGAGCAATACTATGATACCTTACAATACGCAAGCTGCAGGAATCAGGATTTACACTACTAGTAATAGCTCTGCAAAATGCTAACTAGCAGAAAATGTGTACAGAAAGCTTAGGTTCATATCTTTGTGAAAGATTACTTTGCGATGTATTTGACTTCCAAAAATGCTTCTAGTGTGAAGAAAAAGTAGAAAAGTAGAAATCAGCTGCAATGGATATTTGCAAAGGTGTTTTCTTTTTAAGGATATTTGTTCCAAAATTTTGAAGATTTGAGTATTTTTTCAGGAAAAAGGAGAAAGGGAAAAAAATACCAACAACAACTTTTAAAAGAGAGCACAGCTTTTTCCGTAGCTACTGAGAATTTTCAGTTAGTGTATAACTAGACACTGCCAAGTAGCCTAGGCAGGTGCTTAGCCACATATTTTCTCAAATCGTTAGTGTTGTCTGCATGCATCCAAAAATCAAGTGTTGCAGTGATGAATGCTGCAAAGACTAATTTTTAGGTAGCAGACCCCTCATAGTGGAAATCAAGACCCTAATTAAATGTCTAAACTGCATGAGAGAAATTAGCTGCCTCAGAACTCTGTTTATAGTGCTGGGTGCCTGCACAGGCATAGATGTGCATCTTGCCCCTTGAATACGATTTTAGGAGACACGGAGATTGAAATTGAAGAAAACTCTTTAAGTGGGAACTAAGCATCTGTTTTGTATAACTAGTATGCTAAGCTATCTTTAAACTTTTTTTTTTAATGGAGATAGTGTTAATGTTTTAAACAATTAATTAATAAATGGAGCACTTATCCATGATGCAGATCTGCCTATAATTCTGCCTTCTGGTAGGATTAAAAAACCACAGTCTCATTTTCTTAAAAGTTCTGTCATCTATAGGTTACATATTACAGAAGGGACATAGATTTTGACTGAATTTGTTCTATTTTGTATAAAATAACTGAAAAATAATTTGGCTAGGGAGGGAGAACAAGGCTGAACATGACTGTGTCTAATAGATGCAGTAATACTCTGAAAGATGGGGACAAGATGGTCCAATTTTTGTTTCACAGCCAGATTACAAATTTTGTGTGAATAGGTCTTTGTGTCCAGTTTTTGGCATAGGGGCCAGAATGCATTATGCAGTCCAGTCCCCGCTCAGACCACTAGGATAAGGAATGACAGGTTCGAGCCATCCAGCTTTACTCATGAATTCCTGCTGAGTTGTCCAGCCTATAAAATCTGTGGATGCACTGCCATGTTTTGTAGAATTCAGCAGCTAAACTGTCTGATCATGGGCAGTCATTCACATCCATAACACAAGAGCTGTGAATTTTCTCAGTTGTGTCAACATGATACTGAAGTCACACTAGAAATCAATATTTTCATATATAAAGGGGTGATAGGCAATGCAGAAAAAGTGACTAGTCGTTATTGGAGGCAGGTGAATGGGACTCTGCAAGGCTGTTTTGCTGCTAAGTCCCATGTATCATTATATCACGGTTTCAGACACTTCAGGTACAAACACAAGTAAAATTTCAGGTTCCTGGGGAACCTTAATGATGAAAGATAGGAGGACTACAGAATCTGGGTCCTTTCAGGTTGCAAAAAGTGGTATTTTAAGGACCTGAGTCTTGGTGTTAGGATCCAAGTTTTAATATAGTTCACCACAAATTCAATTTATCTCAAAAAATCTAACACTGCTCAGAAGCCTGATATACTTAGCCTAGCTTGATTCAGGGCTTCCTTTAGTGTGAACTACTTATTCTAAAGTTAGAGAACTGTCAAGATTTTTCTAAATATTATATTTGGAATCTTTTATTAGTTGCAGTAACACCGAAGTTTACTAACAGGTCTTGGAATTTCATAATTCCTACAGGTTTCAAATATAGAAAATTAATTTTCTTCTTTTTTGTAAACTCCCCATTCTTCTGCTCTTCTTTCTTTCAGTTCTCTGCAAACCTTTATTCAGAAAGCATTCCTACATGGTATGAAAAGATATTCAGATATGCTCATCTTTCAGTTTCTAATGGAATCCTTGACCTCCTGCCATTAGAATTATAAATTAAATGAATCAGTTACAATTAATTGTAACTAGTCATAGTTTTTTAGATATCTAACAAATGAAGGATACAGGCATCAGTGCTGTTCAAGCTAAAAGGAAGAAAAAGTGTAAAGAGATTAAAACTTAAGCAAGCTCAGTACATTAGAGATCTGATTATACTGTTTGCAGTATTAACTGATAGGCTGTGATTATAATACGAACCTCTTCTAAATGGTGTATCTATTACTTAATTCACTGTATTATTGTAAATAAAAACATTTTCTTTCAAGAGTGAAATGACTTCAATTCTGATTCAGTGGTTTCCCATAGAAGATCAAAATGGGAAATGTGATTTGTTAAGTCATTTATGACATTACATGTTCACTGACAGCTTTTTTGTCCAATTCAAGGACTCCCAGTTCCTTCCTTCTTTCGTTGTATATATTATACCATTCTGAAAGATCAATGTGATGACAAAAGTGTGATTTCATATTGCGGATATTAGCAAATATGAAAAATATGAAAATATACTAGGGAAATTTCCATTACTAATACATTTAATAGTGTAGTGATATGCTTCAAAACATCTAATTTCTATTCACCTTGCTGATGGTTAATGTGTTGACACAGATTACTTTTGATGCTTTTCCTATTTGACTTTTGTTGAAATTGCTCAAGGGAAAAAATGTTAAACAGAAGAAAGGTAATTAAATATACAGAATATAAGTAATATTTAAAATGTATTTATGTTCTATTAATATGTTTATTATTTTCAAGTCATTATTTGTATTCTTCTTATTTGATCATTTTGCACGTCCAGTTGATCTAATTGAAATACAAATTTCTTTCTCTACAACTTCTTTATAGAATTGTAGGAAATAACCCATAAAAGTAATTTGTGTTACACAGATGAAGGTCAAGAAATGTAGTAGAACAATAAGTGTTAAATTAGGATTGTTACCTAGAAGATGTATTGTTTTATGACCACATAGAGAAACTTGGGATTCTAGATGTGGTTGCATTTGTCTTTTTAAAGATCTTAATGAATGAAAGAGGACATTCTTTGACCTTCACCTTTTTTTTTTTCTTCGTCTTTTTCCTTATATGGCATTAATTTCAAATACTCTCCAAACAGCTTAGAACGTTGTCTTGGGAGGTGGTGGAGTCACCATCCCTGGGTGTGTTTAAAGAAAGGTTGGATGTGGTACTTAGGGACATGGTTTAGCGGGTAGTAGGGGGGGACGGACGGTTGGACTAGATGATCCTGAAGGTCTCTTCCAACCTTAATGATTCCATGATTCCATGATTCAATCCAAAAAGAGACAAATGAAAGTTTTCAGATGATGAGGGCTTCAATATCATTTTGCCTGGTAGAACAAAGAATGCAATCGAAATGTGAATTAACCTTTTTCATTAGTTCTGCTAATAACATGAACATGAGAACAAAAAATAAAACATGAATTTTTTTTCAAAAATCAGGAAGTATTGAAGCCACAGACAAAGTAATGTCAAGATGGTGAGAAGCTGCAGTTCCCAAATCATCTGCAACATGCTGGTTGCAGGAATGATGTGGAATTGTCTTTCTCTCACTTATATTCAGGGACATTGTTATTGGTTTTCCTACCTAAAATGTCTGCCTTTTAGGCTTGCGTGAAGAAATATCTATGGCCTGAGGTCCCACTACTGTTGCTGGCAGTGTGCCGGCACATACACACAGGTGTGTGAACAAACAGCAAGTCCCTCTCCCAGGAAAAGAGTTAGAAATGGTGTTTAATCAGGAGACAAACCAGACTGCAGTGATCAGGTGTACTGATCAGTAGCCAGCCCTTTTTATCCCTTTATCTCTCTGTTTTCCCATGCTTGCTCCTACCCAAGCCACCTTAATCCCTTCCATTCCCTAATTTTCATTCCTCCCCTGAACACCCAATAATCAGTCTTGCACAGTCCCCAAATGTTCTTCCTCTGAACCCCATGACAGGCCCCATACCTGTGTGGAGGGACTCCCGTCCTCAGTCTATGAGGTGCCCTAGAGTACTGCTACAGCTGACTCCTGGTGTGGGGTGTCCCCTAACCCCTGGGGCTGAGGATCACCTGTCTCCTAGTTTCAACTGAGAGAGTTAATTTTCTTCACAGTAGCTGGTATGGGGCTGTGTTTTGGGTCTGTGCTGGAAGCAGCGCTGATAGTGCAGAGATGTTTTTGCTGTTGCTGAGCGGTGCTGGCACAGAGCCAAGGCCTTTGCTGCTTCTCGCACCGCCCTGCCAGCGGGATGGCTGGGGGTGTGCGGGGAGTTGGGAGGAGACAGGCGGGACAGCTGACCCCAACTGACCAAAGGGATATTCCATACCATATGGCGTCATGCTCGGTTTATAAGGGGCTTGGGGGAAGAGGAAGGGGGGGGCAGCAGCGTTCGGAGTGATGGCGTTTGTCTTCCCTGGTAACCATTACGCGTGACAGAGCCCTGCTGTCCTGGGGACGGCTGAACCCCTGCCTGCTCTGGGGAGTGGGGAATGAATTCCTCATTTTGCTTTGCTTGTGCACGTGGCTTTTTGCTTTACCTATTAAACTGCCTGTATCTGAACCCATGAGTTTTCTTTCCCCTTTCCTGAAGGGGGGCACTGAGCAAGCGGCTCTGTGGTGCTCAGCTGCTGGCTGGGATAAAACCAGGAGAACCTGAAACAGCCCTGGGGGGACCTGGGGTGGAGGCTGCATCTCTAAGTAGGGTATTTAGGCATCCCTGCCTGCCCTGGGGCCTCTGGGCTCCTTTGTGCTCATGGAAATGAGCCTTTAATCATCTAACCTTTCACTATGTACCTGTCAATAACATACATAGGCAAAATATTCACAAACTGGTGACCTGGTGAAATTAATTATCAAAGCTGGGGTTATAGGAAATCCTATTTAGCATGAGCTTAGTTACACAAAAACATAAAAATGTCCTCATTGGTTCAAACCAAAGGTCCACCCAGCTTAATAATTCTAGTATCTCATCATCAACTCTAGTAAATAATAAAAATATAGGAAAGAATATAAAAATAAACAGTATATCTTCCTCTGTGGTTTTGGGAGGATGAGAAGTTGCATCTGGACTATGATATCAATGGATTTGTTTACCTAGACTTTAGTAAAGTTTTGACAGTTTCCCACAGCTTTCTCCTGGAGAAACTGACTGCTCATGGCGTGGACAGGCATGCTCTTTGTTGCATGAAAAATTGGCTGGATGGCTGGGCCCAAAAAGTTGTGGTGGAGTTAAATCCAGGCAGAGGTTGGTCACAAGTGGTGTTCCCCAGGACTCAGTACTGGGGCCAGCTCTGTTTAATATCTTTATCAGTGATCTGGGTGAGGGGATCAAGTGCACCCTCGGTAAGCTTGCACATGACATCAGTTTCTCAGGGGAGTTGATCTTTTTGAGGGTAGAAAAGCTTTACAGAAGGATCTGGACAAGGCTAAGTGCTGGGTCCTGCACTTGGATCATAACAACTCCATGCAACTCTACAGGCTTGGAGAAGAGTGGCTGGAGAGCTGCCTGATGTAAAAGAATCAGGAGATGTTAGTCAACAGCCAGCTGAATATGAGCAAGAAGGACAACAGCATCCTGGCTGTATCAGTAATAGCGTGGCCAGTGAGAGTAGGAAAGTTATTGCACCCCTGTATATGGTACTGGTGAGCTCACACCTTGAGTACTGTGTTCAGTTTTGGACCCCTCACTACAAGACATTGAGATGCTGGAGCGTGTCCACAGAAGGGCAACAGAGCTGGTGAAGGGTCTGGAGCACAAGTCTTATGAGGAGCATCTGAGGGAACTGGTGTTGTTTAGCCTGGAGTAAAGGAGGCTGAGGGGAGAACTTATCGTGCTTTACAACTACCTAAAAGGAGGTTGTAATCAGGTGGGCATTGGTCTCTTCTCCCAAGTAAGAAGTGATAAGACAAGAGGAAATCACCTCAATTTGCACTGGGGTAGGTTTAGATTGGATATTATGAAAAAATTCTTCACCAGAAGGGTTATGAAGCATTGGAACAGGCTGTCCAGGGAAGTCTTGATGTACCCTGGAGGTATTTAAAAGACATGTAGACATAGTACTCACAGATGTGGTTTAGTGGTTAGACTTGGCAGTGTTAGGTTGATAGTTGGACTCAATGATCTTAAAGGTCTTTTCCAATTTAAATGATTCTTTGATCAGACACTGTTAGATGGAGCTGTCCTCCATGAATTTATTTAATTTCCTTTGAATCCATATATATATTACTAATTTCCTGAAGTTCCTGAGACAGCGAGTTTCGCAATTTAAATGGGGCAGAGGGATAGAACTTATTAATTAGTTTTAAACTCTCTACCCACTCATTCTGCTGGATGTCCCATAGCTTTTACAGGCAGCTGTCATATTTCCTGTCTCTTACATCTTTGCCAGGATAGGCTGAGTAACTCTAGTTCTGCACTTTCTTTCTTGACATTTCTGACCATTCTTAATACCCATATTTAATTTCTTTTTCCCTTTTTCAGAATGAGAACTAAACTATACAAAATATTGCATGAATGAGTGCATTAAGGTTTGATGCACTGGTTTAATGCTGTTTTCTGGTTTATGTCTCACCTTTAAACAGGTCAAAAGGGTAATTTGGTCTCTGTGCCAGTTTTACACAGCTACATTTTTAAGGCAATCAACAGGGGAATCTGATACAACATGCTTCCTGGTGGTAGCACAAATAATTGAACTGACATTCACCAATTTATTTCATATATGTCATAAATCAGTTGGATAAAGTTCACAGTTGTCATCTTAGAGTTACGTGTTGATATATTAGATAGCTGGAACTCTTCTGTCTCTAAGCATGAATAGCAGCAGACTCAGTGACAACTGACAGCACTGCCTTGAATCTCTCAATTTCTAGGAGAAAATAATTTAACTTCTCTTGGACTTGTGCCTCCATTGGTGAGGTGGTCAGGTCTTCATAATGAATATTTTTGTATGGTTTGTACTTTTGTTCTTTATTTTTATTTGTAATATATAGCATATACAATATTGTGCATACAGTTAATATTTAAAATATATATAGCATTATATTAACATAAAGCCATAACAATATATATTAATGTAAATGCAAGTATACATTTTTTTTTACATTTTGGGGTTGACATGTCTGACCATAACATATATTATAAAAAGATAAAATTTTAATAATAAAACAAAATGCAGATGTGCCAGCTTTTCAGAGCTACAGGAGCTTTGTTTAATCAGTTTACAAGGGTCTGCACTAAGCAGCAGTTACCATGGAAACCTGAAAAGATTGGAACTCAAATAAATGTGCTGCTTAATAACATAATGCTGAAGACTGATATTCAAAGTGACAAACCTGTTGTCTAGTCATCAAAAGTACCATCTAAATTAAAGAAAATGGAATAGGAAAAAAATAATATACTCTTCCCCCCCCCC
>VWZZ01004893.1:0-10890 GCA_013399095.1 Psophia crepitans | reverse complement strand
CCCCCCCCCCCAAAAAAAAAAAAGGCATGAGGACTAAAAGAATAATTGAAAACCAGAATCTTATAAGGAGGAATAATATTGTGCTCTCAGTAAAGAAAAGCAAATGGCTAACAATATCCTGTAGAGTATTTGTAAATTAGATAGCTGTGGGAAAGGAAATGTTCAGCATGCTAAATATGGACAAAGCTCTTGGAGAAGAGTTGCAATGACAGTCTGGTATGAAGGGAGAAAGGCTTTAATGTGTCTATATGTTCACTATCAAAGACACTAAAATAGCTTGTCTTTCAGTGCCAGATGTTCACTAATGGCACTTGACTCTATGGCTCTATTTCAGTTGACATTGAGTATGCAGCTGCTTGATTTCTTCCATGATTGGCTAAGGCTGGGGTTTAAAGGGGGCTATCTGTCTGAAACACCACCCAGATAGAAAGAAATAGTGATGGCAGGTAGCAGTGAATGCACAAGGTGATTTGAAGAAGTGACATGGCCTTACTTGACTGAAGGAGCAGAAAGATTCTATAACCTGCATGTGTCACCTAGGACTGTCTTTTGCCTTTCATTTCTTTGTGTGCCTGGACAGCTCTGTTGTAGTACATAAAAATGTGTACTTTTAAAATAAAACAAGTCAAAAGCAACCTGTTATTTTATTCCTTTACCTAGTAAGATTCTGAAGTTTTGAGCTTCCTAAATATTTTCATTTTCTATTGATCTTGATTCTTTAGAAAGAAATACATAGTATTGCCCTCTTTTTCCTGTATAGGACAAACCCTTGTTGAACAGAAAAAAAAAAGAACAAACCCAACCCAAACTACTTTAATTCTTCTACCTCTAAAGTAAAGTGTTGGAGATTCTGCTTTCCTAAGCCA
Organism: Psophia crepitans; assembly: GCA_013399095.1. Taxonomy (NCBI): domain Eukaryota; kingdom Metazoa; phylum Chordata; class Aves; order Gruiformes; family Psophiidae; genus Psophia; species Psophia crepitans. The sequence goes on along the minus strand of VWZZ01004893.1, from coordinate 10,024 downwards.
TGAATGTCAGAAATTTTTAGGAAAAATTGAGAGGATTATCGAATATATATAAAAAGTTTCCAAAGTCACATGAGTTTGATAATAACTTCATAAAGATATTTAACCCTTAGGACCCAGGTACAAGGTGGTGTTTCAGAATTGTTCAATTTATAACTCAGTTGATGTAGATCTTCAGCATCCTTTCGCATTTGAATTCTTTTTTCTGTTAATATTCTTGCAACTGCTGAGGGAGAGATCCTTTTTGTCTTGGGCTAATGGATTTCTGCCTGGAACATTGTTTTAATTATTTAGAGTCTAAACCTTAAGGAAATAATTGCTTTATTCTGATCCTTCCTCAGAAATGATCTCTCTCTCTTTTTCTTCTTTATTTTATTATGCCAAATCCTTCCATCTGGGTATGCAAACAGTTTTCCAAATTTAAAAAGAAAACATTCAGATAAGGACACAGGAAAGTAAGTATTTATAGCTTACAATTTTTATGTTAGCTCATCATTTATTTCCAAATAACTCTGGAAAGGCACAACTGTTTTTGTGGGTAATAGTGTGAGGAATGTTAGAGAGAGGAATCCTACCCACTGATCTTAACACGGCATTTCAAATCTATAAAGGTGACTCCTTAATGACTGTCTTGTCTTGTTTGACAGATGGGGGATACAGTTTAGGAAAATTTCAGCTCTCAATTGTGTATGAAATTAAATTTATGTTCAAATTAATCTACACAGGTAATGTATCCATTATCTGCCATCATTATCCATTTAGCCTTCTTGTAACTTTGACATGAGAAACAGTCTTACTTTGTAATTCATCATCATCATCATTGTTGGGACAAAATCTGTAGCTTTGTTCTCCATAAGTATTAAAGTTGAAAGCTGAAGATCTAATCCCTTGGGGTTCCCTTTTACCCTATTTTATTCTTTCTTTATCTTTTAAATGTTTTATTCTATCTTGTAATTCACCAATAGCTCACCATCCGTCCACCCACTATTAAAACTTCCTATCTTGTCTATTTTAAGTGGCAAGTAGGAAGGAAAATGCACAAGTAAAAAAGGAAATTCTGTATAAAATGTATCCCTTATCACCTCACAGGACGTTTGAACTTATATGCCTGGTTTGTGACAACATAAGTCAAATAATTGCAGAAATAACAGTGAGATAATTCTTCTTGCTTGTAATTTACTTAATGAGCTAAACATGGCAATATTTTTGCTTCTGCATCTCTCATTCTGACCCACTGACTCTTATTCTTGGTTATATTTTGTTCTGATCATTGGATCAAACTGTGCATCAACACTGATAATTTTTTTTTGTAATAAATCTGAGCAGAGGAAAGGATTCTTCCTATCTTCTTCGTGAATATTCCTGTCTAAAATATTTGAACAGAAGACATTACTTATGTTACTGAAATGAGTCAAAAAAGTCACATTAAACTGTTAATGACATAATCATTCTTATTAGAATCTCACTTATTATGAGATAACATTTCTTAAATAACATTTTTGTGATTAATTTTGTTCTTGAACAGTACTGTTTTTTGCCAAACTTCAGGCATACGTGTCATCAAAGTAATAGTTTTAGGCAATAACTGATGCAGACATCAAAACTTTTATTTCTTAAGATGGTGAACTAAAGAATGCTGCTTTCAACACTTCAGGCCTATTACTTTGAATAAACTCAAAATTTTTCTACCTGAATCAGAGGATTTTGTAAGAAATGAAATTTTTTTCTGAAAAAAAAAGAACATTGATACTAAATTTCTTTTAATAAAAATTCACTTTTTGGTCAATAAATGTGAAATAAGAGAACTATTAAGATATTTAAACATCTGACAACAGAGTATGGTCATTATAAATGTTTTACATAAACTAACAATTTGATCCAATGTAGTCTATATGATATAATAAATCATATTCCTATGATATTATTATAGAAACCAAACATTTTTAGCATGGACTATAATAAGTAGGACAAAATAAAACAAAAATCAAAATTATGAAGGAAAAAACCCATATATTCACATTTCATATATTTTGAAACCACAAAATAACCTAAGTGACATGAGGGGAGAAAGAGTGTCCTCCATTTTAAGAAGAAAAATAAATGAAAATTTAGAATCTTCATATAAGTCTCATGAGTTTACCAATATATTTTTTAACAGAAAATGTAATTTTAAAATAGAAACAAAAAAAATATTTACAGATACATTTTCAAAAGCACTGAAAAAGAGCAAGTAGTCAGTGCTAAAGGCAGAAGTAACTTGTGCAGAATGTAGGTTAATTTTCAAATATCTTAACCAGTATGCAAGAGAGCTGATTAAAAAAAAAAAAAAAGAAAGAAAGAAAAGATATAATAATCCAGGAGACTAATTAGACTAATTAGACTAAACAACTTTTCAAAACAAAAAGAAAAAGGTGTCTTGAGAAGAAAAGAAATATATGTGTGTGGCATAGTATGGTGGGTTAACGCAGGCTGGATGGCAGGTGCCCACCAAAGTCGCTCTATCTCTCCCCTCCTCAGCTGGACAGGGGAGACAAAATATAACAAAAGGGTCCTGGGTCAAGATACGGACAGGGAGAGATAACTCACCAATTACCATCATGGGCAAAACAGACTGGACTTGGGAAAATCAATTTAATTTCTTAACAACCAAATCAGAGTAAGATAATGAGAAATAAACTTTAAAAAAACTTTCCCTCACCTCTCCCTTCTTCTGAAACTTAACTTCATTCCTGATTTTCTCTACAGCCTACCCCTAGCAGCACAGGGGGATGGTGAATGACGGTTGGGGTCTGTTCATTACACATAGTTTCTGCTGCTCCTTCCTCCTCAGGGGGAGGACTGCTCGCATTCTTCCCCTGTTCCAGCTTGGGGTTCCTCCCATGGGAGACAGTCCTCCACCAATTTCCACAGCGTGAGTCCTTCCCATGGGCTACAGTCCTTCACAAACTGCTTCCGTGAGTCTCTTCCACAGGGTGCAGTCCTTCAGGAACAAACAGTNGGAAAATCAATTTAATTTCTTAACAACCAAATCAGAGTAAGATAATGAGAAATAAACTTTAAAAAAACTTTCCCTCACCTCTCCCTTCTTCTGAAACTTAACTTCATTCCTGATTTTCTCTACAGCCTACCCCTAGCAGCACAGGGGGATGGTGAATGACGGTTGGGGTCTGTTCATTACACATAGTTTCTGCTGCTCCTTCCTCCTCAGGGGGAGGACTGCTCACATTCTTCCCCTGTTCCAGCTTGGGGTTCCTCCCATGGGAGACAGTCCTCCACCAATTTCCACAGCGTGAGTCCTTCCCATGGGCTACAGTCCTTCACAAACTGCTTCCGTGAGTCTCTTCCACAGGGTGCAGTCCTTCAGGAACAAACAGTTCCAGTGTGGGTTCCCCATGGGGTCACAAGTCTTGCCAGCAAAACTGCTCCAGTGTGGGCTCCTGTCTCCATGGGGCCACTGGTCCTGTGAGGAGCTTGCTCCAGCAAGGGTTTCCCACTGGGTGCAGAGAGGGTGCATCCACCTGCTCTGGCGTGAGGTCCTCCATGGGCCGCAGGTGAATATCTGCTCCGCTATCAACCTCCGTGGGCTGCAGGGGAACAGTCTGCCTCACCTTGGTCTTCTCCACAGGCTGCAGGCATATCTGCTCTGGAGTGTGGAGCACATCCTCTCCCTATTTCTTCACTGACCTTGCTGTCTGCAGAGTTGTTTCTCTCACATCTGCTCACTGTCCTCTGGCNTGAGTCTCTTCCACAGGGTGCAGTCCTTCAGGAACAAACAGTTCCAGTGTGGGTTCCCCATGGGGTCACAAGTCTTGCCAGCAAAACTGCTCCAGTGTGGGCTCCTGTCTCCATGGGGCCACTGGTCCTGTGAGGAGCTTGCTCCAGCAAGGGTTTCCCACTGGGTGCAGAGAGGGTGCATCCACCTGCTCTGGCATGAGGTCCTCCATGGGCCGCAGGTGAATATCTGCTCTGCTATCAACCTCCGTGGGCTGCAGGGGAACAGTCTGCCTCACCTTGGTCTTCTCCACAGGCTGCAGGCATATCTGCTCTGGAGTGTGGAGCACATCCTCTCCCTATTTCTTCACTGACCTTGCTGTCTGCAGAGTTGTTTCTCTCACATCTGCTCACTGTCCTCTGGCTGCAATTGCTCCTGGTGCATTTTTTCCCTTAACTGTTAGCCCAGAGTCACTACCACCATTGCTGATTGGCTTGGCCTTGGCCAGCAGGGGGTCCACCTTGAAGCCTATCAGACATGGAGGAAGTTTCTAGCAGCTTCTCGCAGGAGCTATGCCTGTAAGCCCATTGCTCAAACCTAATAGATATAACAAGAAGAAAACTGCCCCAACTCACACAATTTCTATAAAGTTGGAAAATAATATGCAATTTTTTCAGGAAGAAAAGTAAAATAAAAGCTGGAGTTCAATAGAAAATTGTTAATCTAAGAGTTTTAAGTTTTACTTTTAAAATCATCAGTGGAAATTTCGTATCATAAACTTCTGAGTGTCCATTTATACAGAAAGTTTCTACCCATGCTATTGCGAAGACAGAATGTGATTTTTTTTTGCTGGAAAATATCACAGATTCCAATCCAAAACCACAGGGATTGTAGAGAAAGCCAAATCTCTCTACGAAAAGATCTGTTTCTGTGGTATAGGTTCACAGATGAAGTAATACAACTGCAGATCTCCAGGGGTGATCTTTTAGTGCCGTGTTGTTACACATGACAAATGATTTCTTTCAAAAAAAAAGTGGTATGCTGTCAGTGTGTGAATGAGCAAAACAGGATTGAAGTCCACTCACCTGTAAAAAGAAAACTTTAGGAATAAATATTAGAAATTTTGTTATACCAAACAAATTATCTAACATTACACTTTATATGCAGCATTCAAAATTTTGCCACTTACAGTAGCCTATACTCAATGAGACACCAAAGTAAATTTGAAGTTGTAGTTGTGCATTTTCAAATTGCCACATTCACACATATGCCAAGAATAAAAATATAGATCTTCTAAAAGAGATATGACAGAAAATTTCTCCTGGCTCCACACAGGACCAGCCCAATCAGAGCAGATGACAGAGTTGTCCAAAGGCTTCTTGAACTCAGTCAAGCTCCATGTGGTGATCACTTCCCTGGCGAGCCTGTTCTAGTGTCTGACCACCCCCTCGGTGAAGAACCTTTTCCTGATCTCCAACCTAAACCTTCCCTTACTCAAAAAATAACTCAATGGATTACATTATTTTATCTGAAAAGAAAAAAGATAATCATAATACCAATCATAAAATCAAGGAATTAAATATCCAAGAAAGTTAAAATGTCATTGTAAAAATTGTGTAAACATTGTAAAAATACAAGTATGTGCAAACTCAAATCTAGGTTGATTCTCAAAATAAATTGAAAACAGTGTAATTTATCAAATTCTGAAAATGGTGCTTCTTATTCTGACTTTTTAATATCTTTATCACAGGTTGATGAAGTTAAGATACATTTTCTATTTAAACATGGAAAAATCACTGAGAAACTCAATAAATATTACTTAAAATTTTATTTTAATGCTTTGAAATAGAAATTGGTCACCACTTCTTTGGACAAAAGTAGCTGTCCAACAGTAGTCTAAGTAACATTGCAATTTACAGGTAGTTGCATTTCTAGTATTAGAAAAAGTCTTAATTACAATTTAGTCTAGGAAATGGAAGTTAGATATACTTAACAGTGAACAGTGAAAGTGTCTCCAAAAGAGTAAAGGGTCATAGGAGAAATATGTATTGTATTTTGATCTTATTAAAACAAAATTCACTGATTTTAGTGTTGGGTACATTAATTTTGTACAAGATAGCAAAATGATCAGTAATATGCCGTAGAGGTGGCTCAGGGCACTATGTATACTGAAAGTACTTTCAGGGTAATAGCTAAGAGAAAATTAGTTTCTCTGAGCCATGTATGATCTGTTTGTGGTGTGAAAAAAGCATAAATTCTGTGGAAAAGTGTGACTTAGCAGAGCTCAGCCCTTGAGTCCTAATTTTGGTTAGGGGCTACTCAGAAGAAGAGGTCTTTGAGGAGTGTCTTAGTTTCAACTGGTATAATTTTCTCCCTAGTAGCTGTTGTAGTGCTGTGTTTTGGATTTAGGATGGGAATAATGTTGATAACACTCTGATGTCTTGGTTGTCGCTGAGCAGTGTTTACACCAAGTGAAAGACTGTTCAGCTTCTCATACTGCCCTGCCAGCGAGGAGGCTGGAGGTGCACAAGAAACTGGGAGTGGACAGGGCCAGGACAACTGACCCAAAATGGCTATAGGATATTCCATACCATGTGATGTCAGGCTCAATGTATAAGCTGGGGGAAGCTGGATGGGGGTGTAACCGTAGCTCAGGAATTAGCTTGGCATTGGTTAGTAGGTGGTGAGCAATTGTGCTGTGCATCACTTGTTTTGTGTATTATTATTATTATTATTATTATTATTATTATTATTATTATTATTATTATTATTATTATTTTCCTTTTCTGTCCTATTATACTGTCTTTATGTCAAGCTGTGAGTTTTACCTTTGTTTTTTTCCCTCCAATCCCCTCCCCCATCCCACTGCTGTAGGGGAAGGTGAGCAAATGGATGCATGGTATGATTGTTTTATCTGTTGTCTTGGTTAAACCACATCAAGGAGTTATGTCCTAGTATTATTATTATAAAAACACATCATGGAAATAAACTGCAAGGGAAAAGAGTGTTAGCGTTGCTGGAAGACTAAAGGAGACCAAAGAAGAATCAATATAAACTGAACTGAAAGGTGGATATGAAAAATTTTGAATCATGTTTGAAAGCAATGAACCTTGTCAGGAGCCATAATGTTTAAAAAATAAAACAAACCCAAGAAAACAAAACCCCCTTAAATAACATTTATATAGAGCTTCATCATCCTATGAAAAGGACCAACCTAATTTTCTGTGACAGCAAAGTACCAGAGTTGATGACCCTGAGGAATTTCATAATCCTTTGTGGGTTTTTTTCCAAAATACAATGTAAATCCCAATAAAAAATGGGAGAGAGACCAAAACCTAAGTACTTTAAAAACATGGGACCTTACTACCCTAGAAGCTACCCTTCTATAGCTATGCACCTCTATCCAATAAGATTGTTGAAATCACATGCTTTGAGTCCATTAAACTACTTGAAAGAGGAAAAGTTACTGAGGTTGAAACATGAGGTGTACTGTGGGAAGATCCAGAAGGGCTGACTTGCTGATTCATCTCTCTTCTACAGTGCACATGAAAATTCAAGTGCCTTTGTACAGTACAGTAAGAAATAAGCCATTGGCCTGATTGTTGTCCAAGATCTCTTTAGGGATAACAAAGAAAAAAACTTAGAAAAATGCCGAAGACAAAGACATACTTTCAATCACAGTAAGTTCTAGTACTTTTATGCCTCTGCTGAGAGAGGATTCACAGCTCAGAATCCTCTGAAACAGGCATCTATACTGTTACTTTGATGAACTAAGCTCTCTCTCCGTTTCTGCAAAGACAGTAGATTAGACCCTCTGACCTAAAAGTGAGAGACACACACCCTGGGATTCAGTTGCTTAAATATAAGCATCTTTTGCCATTTGAGTTATCTCACCAGCTCCTCAGCTACTTCTCCATAAGGTTATGCATCTCCTATAACGTCTGTAACATACCTGACAGAGGTATGTGAATAGCTCAGGTAGCCTGGAGTGTCTCTGAGGACTCTACATGCCTACTTTAGGCACCTTAAATCCCATATGTAGAATTTTCTGCCCTCTCCATGGAAATTTAAATCAGCACCTCTCAACACCAGTAGTATGCCCTTGAAATCAACTTAGAAGTTTCATGAACAGCAAGAGCAGGGATGCTTCCACAGGGAAAATGGGGCAGAATGGAGAATGACCACAGCACAGAAAGGGCTGTGACTACCTAGAGGATCTGAAGCAGGCTTTGTTGGTGACAGTAGCAGGCTCCAGTGACAGCCCAGTGACCATCAGACAAGACGAGATAGTGACTCGGATCTGGCTCTCTGCAGCAAGTCCAGCCAGGAACAGCAGGAGATGGGACAAGACACACACAACTCTTATTTCACCGAAAGTTGATGAATCTGATGCTAATGTACCCAGCTGAAAAGAACGTTTTACTTTTCATGTAGTTAAGCAGAATGACAAAGGAGCACCAACTAACTAGGAAGATATTAATGTTTCACCTGTGATTAGCAAAGTATTTTCAACATTATTTTGTGAAGTATCATTATTTTTGCTTTGAAGAGAGGAATGCAGCAGTGCATAGAGGTTGAGGGAAACTTTTCAGACTTAGAGGATTGTTATCCACTTCGGTCATTGAAGGCCACAGGATGAGTCACTGACAGAAATGGGAGCGGTGCCTGGGTTTCCTAAATTCCAGTCATGTCCTCCAGCCACCAGTTCACATTTCATTTTTTGCATTATTTAAATGATTATTTAAGCTGCAGTTTGTCACTTGCACTCATTCTCTTTCTTTTTTTTTTTTCCTCTCACACAGACACAAAAATTTTAAAAAGCACTCAGTATTTACACATTCATATATACATTTGAATATATACATTTGCAGTAGTCCTTATATTATCAGAAAAGCCGGTTGAAATAAACTTTCACTGCAAGCGATATGTAAGTACTATACAGATGGATCTTATCTCACACTGGGAAGATAGATTTTGTGAACGTAAAGAATCTCACTAGTAGGATGGTCACTGATCACAAAACAAACATACTTTAAGGTAGAGCAATTGTCCTCGTCAATATGAAAGCTAGTCATTCAGGCAGAACTACAAAACCCGTAGTGATAACTAGCTAATTTAAACATTTTTCTTTAAATTTAACAAAAAACACAACACAGTGATGTTGAAAGTAATATGTCAAGTGAGCATAGAAATAGCCAGCACCAGACTTCCATGTTTGCTAAAATATTTGGGATGAGATCAAGTTCAAATGGCAAGGAAGAAACATAGTGAGATTAAATATAGTTCTTTTTTTTTTTTCTGTCTCTCACTCTCTGAAACATAAAAGGATAGTGAAGGAAGAAAAAATGCATTGAAAATGGCTCAAGAGAAATATGACATGAATATTTTCTTACTGAATGAGGCATGACAAGATAATGGAGCTAGAATACCATCAAGCCTAGGATTCACTGTCGACTACAGCTTGTTGTAACTTACAAAATTTCACTTGGCTGTGACTATAGGGAATAAGTTTGCCTAATCTTATGAGAACACAGAGAACTTTGCAGACAGCATGGTAAACAAACACCACTCTTAATATCAGTATACGAAAATATAGATGGGGGCTAATTAAACTGAATTTTTGCTTCTCAATTATTCACAAGGGGATAGATTTTCAAATGAAAATGTTTTTTTACTGGGATTTTTTGTTAATTTCAACAACAGCTGGACATATAAATGTTAAACTACCTTTAACTTTTAAAGGTAATTGAAAGATTCTCAATTTTGATCGTTTAGTGTTGGATTTGCACATATCTGGATTGTTTGTTAATATCACTCTGAACCAGTTCATGTATGGGTAGGCAATCACACTTGAAAAGAGTACCATGAAATTAAGAAAAACTCACTAGAACTGACTTTCTGATGATGGTATCATAAACACATTGCCTTCTATCCCAGATTGCGTGAGTCTCAGGCCATTGTTTGCTAGGACTGTGTACTGGGGAATGGGAGGCTTGTGAAAGTACAGTTACATTTTTCATAGATCTGTTTGGGGAGACCAGCCTCTGTATTTGATGTTAGCCACTGCCACAGGGAATCGCCTTATTAAAAGTGTCATGGGACACCATAGCCCATGACATCATTTATATCTCAGAACTGTAAGTACAATTTATTATTTCCATTTTCCTTTTGTGTATTAACAATGACAGTGCAATCAAATACCAATGGCATAGATATAGCAAGGGTTTATTTGGCAGAAGAAAACTTTTTTGTTCAATGTGGACCACAGTGGCAAGAATACACAGGTTAGGAAGGCAGTCAGTAGAAGTGCTACTT